>JAHBCN010010579.1:0-31158 GCA_019359885.1 Listronotus oregonensis | reverse complement strand
TTTCGTCGAATAAGTAATTGCAAAAAAAAATGCTACTTAACAATCTTTTTATGTTTTTTATTGCATTGAAATGTGTAAAAAGTGCTACAATTTTAGGTTTTTTTCCCTTTTTCCCTGGGAAAAGTCATTATATTTTAGCCTCTAAATTAATGAAAGGTTTAGTAAAAGCCGGGAATGATGTCACAATGATAAGTCCTTATAAGTTAAAAGATGACCAAAAAGGGTATACTGATGTGATTTTGGATGGATTCGAAGAGGAATATCAAAGTAAGTTAGATAGTTTGAATTTAACCCTAAAATTCCTTAACAATCATTTATAATACTTTAAAAATACAAAATTAAAAATAGGTATTTAAAAATATATTTATATTTCAAGGGTTTATTAATCTGTTGGAAATATTTTTTAATTTACGGGATAGGATTATAAATTTATACAAGTTTTTATCTTATTATTCTCGGGAGCCGTCTTGACTCACTACCGGAGGCAGCGCAGCCTCTCGGGCTTTTTGTGCCTAATCTCCCATTACCTTTTTTATACCAATCCTCCCAGTGGTCTTGTTTTTTACAAGTCTGTAAACCCGAGGGGTTGGTTAATATATTCCGTGGGCTCATTTCCGGTTGCCCAAATAAGCCTTTTTTTATGATTCAATGCTGTTTCTTCCCCCTCCTCGAAACATTCGGAACTTGGGTCCCCATTGTTGAGCCTATCTTGTGCAGGTGTCCTCTTAGGTTATCATGCCCTATTAGTAACCCTACTATTAGTGAAGTCTTTTCCTACTTGGTCTAAGGGTTTTTCCCCCAGTATTCCTCGTGTTTGTTTGGATCCATTTTCTGGTTTGTCTATTGTTTTGGTCACTTCAAGGGCAGATTCTATCCAAAGTATGGTGTGGATGATCCCTGTCTTGCAAGCTCATCCGCTTTTCGTTGCCTTCTATTCCCCAATGTCCCGGTACCCAAAAGAGTTACTCTGTTGCGATCTCCCGGGGGATTTTAGTTCTTTTGCCTTTCCCATGTCAGCTTGGACGTTACCTTGGGGTTTACTAGTCCCCCAGTGACGTTTGGCTGTCTGTTATTATGCAGATCCGCTTGTTTTTATAAGCCCTCTTGTTATTTTCTTTTGCAAGTGCAGATACAGAACTGTGTGTTCCTAGTGGAATGGAGAATTCTAACCTCATTTCACTGTACCGTCGCTCCAGTTCCCTGCTCGGTTTTGGAACCATCCATCGGGTTGCTGCCCTTACTTCGATTTGTAATTTTCCCTCGAAATTTTTGTTAAATGAATTATGGGAATCATCTGGTCTGTACCTTGTCCAGGATGGCCGCCAACCTCACTTTTATGTTGTTGTGTCCCAAACTAGCGTAGACACCAGTTGGTTTCTGTGGTAGCGGAAGTAGCTCATTTTGCCTTTCCCATCACTATGAGGTTAAGTGGTGGAAGGTCTAAGAGACACTCCATGGCTGGTTGGGGTTGTTTAATTGCTCCTGTTATAGCAAACAAGCAAGTCTTTGTACCTTGGCCAGTTCTATAACAGCAGTTCTTTGTCGCATTTTTGTCACCATACCAGTAATGCGTATGTTATCACAGACCTTACCACCATGGTGTATAACCAATAAACCATGTTTGGTTTAAGGCCCCATGTTTTCCTATGAGCGCGTCTGATTAACATAAGAGTTATCTCCGCTTTCATTCTTATTTTCTGAAGATGTTGGTTCCAGGTAAGTTTAGAGTCTAGGATGACACCCAAATATCTTATCTCTCCTACAATGTTGATTGTTTCACCTTGTAGGGTCAGGGGTCCTAAACCCTCTAGATTTCTCCTTTTGGTGAAGGCAACTATGGCTGATTTAGAAAGGTTTATGTTTCTCGTCCATCTGGTAACTGCGTTTAGGGCCTGTTGCATTTTATCCCTAACAGTGTTGTTAAATTTTCCTTGGGCCATAATGACGAGATCGTCTGCGTATCCCAATGTTTGGTGTCCTTTAAGTTGAAGGACATTTAGTAGGTCGTCCATGACAAGGTTCCATAACAGTGGGGATAGAACTTGCCCTTGCGGACATCCTTGATCAACCCGAGCTACAAGAGTTTCTTCAAGAATTGAAGTATATACCAATCCGCTCTTAAGCATACAGTCTATCCACCTGCAGCTTATTGCGTCGATCCCTCTGCGCCTCGATGCGTTTAAGATAGATGTAAGGGACGTGTTGTCAAACGCTTCTTCTATATCTAGGAAGGCACACATTAGTACCTCCTTGTATTTAGGAGAATATTCGGCCTTTCTACAAACTCATGTGATGCTGTTTCTGTGAACTTACCTGCTCTGTATGCATGTATGTCCTTATGTAGAGGTCTGTTCTAAGTGCATTCTCCCCTGATGTGCCTATCCAGCAACTTCTCTAGGGCCTTTAGCACGAACGACATCAGGCTTATTGGTCTTAAAGCTTTTGCCCCATCCTGTCCGGATTTCTCAGGTTTGGGGATGAATGCTACTCTGATTAGTCTCCATGTTGTTGGTATATAGCCTAGAGCTAGACTGCCTCTTAAAAGTAGACACAGTCTATGTAGTAAAACTGGTCCTTTCTACAAACTTTTATGCTATATGCATTTTATAAAATTAAAAAAGTTGTTGAATTTAACCCCAAAAAGTTATAATATATCATTATATTTTAAAAAAATTAGTTAAAACACTGCATTTTAGTTTAATTTTGAAATATGTTTTTTTTAGAAATGCTGGTCAGTTTTAGTCTCTTTGATACTGACTTGAGAAATCCATTGGAAATGATGAAAGTCATGACAGATCTATTTTTAAGATATACAAATGATACATATTTCACCCGAACGTTAAAAAATTACTTCATTCTGATAAAAAATTTGATGCTGTTATCATGGAACAATTTAGTAACGATGGAGCTAAAGTATTTTCACACATTTATAACTGCCCACTATTCTTTTGAGTAGTATGAGGTCCAAATCCATGGGTAAATCCATCTGTAGGAAATCCACAGCCCGTATCATATGTTCCCCACGGTTTGGTAGAAGATTTTTCAAATATTTAAAATTTTCAATAGAGCTAAAAATTTATTATTTTACCTTTTAGACTATTTTGTAACAATGTTTTATGTATTTCCAAAGCACGAAGACGTTATGCTTAAAGCATTCCCACCTCCGCCTTCTTTATGACCATACACGAACGTTTCTTTGGTACTACTTAACTCCCATACAAGTATCTATCCAGCGGTGCCAGTGGTTCCTAATATGATCAGAAATTGGTAGGATTTATTGATCACCAAAAACTTCCCCAAGACTTGCAAGACTTTTAGACAGTGCAAAGATGGGCAGTTTATTTTAGCATGGGATCAATTTAAAAAAGCAAAAGATATTCCAGAAGATAAAAAGAAAGCAATACTCAATGTATTTGGAAAATTGAAACAAAAAGTACTATGGAAATTTGAAGAGGATTTGCCAGGAAAATCTTCAAATATTAAGATTAAAAAATGGTTGCCTCAACAAGACATTTTAGGTATATTACTGCTTAACAGATTTTATACTTTTTTTTATTATTTGGTCTTAGCTTTTGCTTTTCATATTGTTGCGGTTTGGCTACCTTTTAATAGCTTCTACCTTTAGAAAAAGTTTTTATTCAAATGTTAATGGTTTACAGAGATATTTATAAAAATTATAACACCCGTACCCTTTAAGCTGAAAAAAAATATATTTGGCATAAAATTAAAACAAAGATTAAAAATTATCGAAATCTAACCAACGGTGCGGCGGGGTGATAATAGTAGTAGTAGTAGAGAGCAAATATACAGAATGTATCCCCCCACTCCTTCCCATGCACCCCCCCACTCCTCCTTCTGCGCATGCGCGTCATTCCAAGCCCCGCCCCTTGACCTTGACCTTGACCTTGAATGGCCACGTGTGCGATACGTCATATAACCTTGAATGGCCAGATGTGCATACCCCCCTACTCCTTTCCCAACCGCCCCCTTGACCTTGACGGTGACTTTGACCTTGGTCGACCTTGACCTTGACTATTGATGGTGGGGGTTGTATGGTTTGTAATAAAAGCAGGCATTTTGCTTAGTGAATGACATAATCAACAACACATCTGTTTGTGCTACTGCTGCTGCTGCTATTGTTGTAGTTACTATAGTTACTATTACATAAAACTGTGTCTGTTACTTAAACGTGATTTGTGCAAGTGTTTGTTTAAGGTATTATTTTTGATATTTAAATAATATATTTTTAACTATGAACATTACTAAAGAAACTTTAGAAAATATAAATATTATGATTAATAAAGAAGCTGACAATTTTAATCGCAAAAAGTTAGTTGATTTAATTCCGGGGTTCATTGTTATAAAGAAAATTGTTCCTATGAATACACAATTTGGGAAAACACTTCTTGCTACACTTTTTGATCGGGTTAATAGTGAAACATTTGCTCTATTTTTACCGAGTCGTGTGTCTGACAATATGTCGAGCGATGTTGTTTCAGCAATGAATGCTTCGGATGGTAAATATACATTAACCTATTTGGGGCAGAGTAACCGCTATTCCCAATAATTATGTGAGTTCCAGGGCATTATTAACTTTTGGGTGTTTAGAATAATTTTTATATAATTATGTAAACAGTATTTTTCTTCATTTAATGTTTCATAGTTAAAAATTATTTACATATATCTAGTCAGATGCTTGCACATAGTGAAGTACAGTCATTTTTCTTTTGTCGTTAAAGATGTTGGACTATTTAGTAACTGAGGAATGTCAATACACCTGTTTTGGTTGGGGTTTAAGCTTAAGAGATATGGCCCACGAGATGTTGGAGTTTGCAAGGGAAATGGATTATGATGAAGCCACCTTGGATCAGTGCAGAAGATACCTGAAAGATAGCACAACTTTGTTAGCAGGAGCCCATCTTTGTGATAAATATTGCTATGGCATCATGACACTAGAAACATTTTGTGTTGAAATGATAGCAGAAAATTTAAAAGAGTACCTAATAAATATACCGCATTTACCTGAAGAAATACGTGCAAAGTATGAGTTGATTCCTATTATATCCGTCGATACTGTGGATGGAGCGCCTAACCAAAATGGTGATGATGATGATGATGATGATGATGGTGAACCTGAACTCGAGCCTCAGCCTGAGCCAGCAGTCCAAGACATCCCTATTCCCGACGACAATAATCACGATCACGATGATGAAGATGAGGGAATTTGTGTTTGACATGAATTGATATTGTAACATATATATGTAACTGAAATTTTTTGTAATTAATATAGGAAAATAAATATGCTCAGTATAGGATTATTGTTTTCATTGAGGTTTATATAAATAATTAATATCTATAAAATCTTTTAGTTTAAGTTAAATATGGGTCGTGTTAACAACACAATTGATAAATTTGGTCGTCAGAGTAACTATAGCAATGTTGAAAAATTGCATGGTCTGCCTGGAATTGGGTTTAGGCTTACCCTGAGGCCTATGATATTGAAGAAAAGCGTCTAACTAATGTTGGTACACCAAAAATATCCACTGATGTTGCTACACAAGAATTTGTGAATAAAGAAGTTCGGAAACTTAGACATCAAATCGTTCAAATATTAAATGATGATATAATTAAATTTTATTCTGCAAAATTAAGACAGTTTGCAGAGTTTGAAAAGGGTTTACCTGATTTGGTGAAATTACGTGGAAAAATTCAAAGTAATGATAAAAAAATGCAGGCACTCCAAAAAGAATTGATGAATTAACTCAAATATTATTAGTATTATAATATTCCTCTCTTCACTGTCATTATATAAAATTGTAACTTGTAAAGAAATTGATTAGTATCAACTAAAAAATGGTTGGTGTAAACAACAAAATATTGATAAATTTGGTCGCCAGCAGAGTGGCTATAAAAAAGTTCAAAAACAACGGGGTTTACCTGGAGTTGGATTTAAGCTAACCCCTGATGGTCAATGATCTGGAAGGAAAGCGTTTAACCAATGTAGGCCCACCTGCTATAGCCAATGATGCAGCTACTCTGGATTTTGTGAATAAAGAAAACTGGAAACTTCGGGTTATACTTACTGAAGTAATATATAAGGATCTTGTAAATCTTTTCAACCAAAAATTTCAGAAATTTGAAAAATTTGAAAAAGATATTGTTAACTTCGATATTGTAAAATTAGCTAAAAAAATTGAAAATGATGAAAGTCATATTCAATCTTTGGAAAAAAGATTAAAAGATTTAGTTGATTCTTCTAAAACTTCTAAAATAAGGTTGTAAATGATTTATTGCTTTTAAATAAAAAAAACAATTTTACTATAATATGTGTTTTATTTAAAAAAAAACTACCTTTCTACAATAATAATAATAATAATAATAATAATAATAATAATAATAATAATAATAATAATAATAATAATAATAATAATAGATTACAATTATTAAAATTATACAATATCTGTGGCATCTATCCAAGAGTTATGTTGACTGGGGAATCCCAACCATTTTACAAACACTTGATTCTTTTGGTTTTTTTTACGTTTACGAAGTACTTTTTCTACCAAATAAATATCCGGACTTTTTGTCTTCTGTAGTTCAGCTTCGTAAAAGCTCCCCATAATTGGTTGACCATCTGTGGACTCCAAAAGATACGTTGGTGGATTTGTTAAATTCACTTTCACCACTTTGAATAGCTCTGTCGACCATGATGGTATATATCCTTTGTCAAATATACTTCTATATTTGCTTATACGAACCACATCTCCTAAGCGAAATTTAAACTTTTTTGGTTTAACTTTAATATTATTATATGCATTAATCTTGGTATGTGGTTTTACATCAATCGGTCGCATCCCAGTAGTGCGATGTTTGGCACTATTGTAAGTTTTTGTAATGAATTTTAAAATATGTATCCATTTATAAGACCCTCTTATTGAAAATTGTTTATATAAAATATTTTTCAATGTTCTTATGACTCTTTCAACAATTGCTGCTTTTTTAGTGCTATATGTTGAGTAATGATTAATGTTGTACTTTTTCATAAGAGTTTGAAAATCTTTATTATAGAATTCTTTGCCTTGATCACTTTGTAAATTATTTGGTGTGTATTTAGCCTCTTGAATAATATTTTCATTGCATCAGTAACTTCGCTTCCGGTCTTGTTTTTAATGGCCTTTGTATACACATATTTAGAGTAACAATTAATGCACACAAGTATATAGGATAGTCATCGTTTTCGTTAGCATATTGTTGCATTTCTGCCAAATCAATCTGCCACAAGTCATCATATCCTTTAATTATTGTCCGCCTTCGTTTAAAATTTTTTCTTATTGGTCTGTGTATTTCATTAACAACTTTAATTTTTTCGCACTAGGCTCCATATTATCTTTATCGGTGATGTTTAATCACCTACTGGGGAAAATATTCACTTACATGTTCAATAAATAATTCCCTCTTCACGAAGTTCCTCAATAATAGAAATAATTTCATTGTCATGCCCAGTATGACCTGCCATTTTGGAACTAACCAACAATCGTAATCGATCTACTAATTCTTTGGGATTATTCCAATAAATATATTGGGATTTTTTGGTTGATAGGTGTTTTGTTAATGGTTGGTGAAAATTTACGCTTACACCCTTTTTTCCGATTGCACTACCCAACTTACTTTCTGTCATTAGGGGTTTTATTATGTTTGTATACTTTTGCCATTTCGTTTCTCTTAATCCCTTTTTTAAGTCATATTTATTATATGCAGCTGCTGTTGCAATTAAAATTTTTTTATATTTTTTTAAGATATCTCCCTTTATGTTGATCTCTTGACCCAATATGGGAGGTTTTTTTAAAAAAAGTAAGTCGTATAGTTCGTGTTCACCATCATATTTACTTATTAAATCCTCATTATCACCATAAAATAACACCTCCCCATTTTTAAAACGTACTATCAGTTTGCCCATTTTTAAAAAGTAATTCTTATTTAATTTATATATTCCATAGGTAGTATCATATAAAGATGGTTTTAAAGATAAACCCCTTATATATTTATCGAGAATTTTTTCTGATTCTCTACCCCTTGGTTTGTAATATATGGGTGAAATCGACTGATTTGGTGGTGTTAACAAACTATAATCATCAGGTGGTGGTGTTAATAAACTACGATCAATATTATCATCATCACTATCACCCATTTTGCTTGGTGAATAAAATGAGGATGATGATGGTGATGAAAATGTAGCTGAACGGGGTGAAGTCGTTTCTTGTTTTCTTTTTTTGTCGCCCTCTCCTTCTTCTTTTTCTTCTTCTTTTCTTCTTCTTCTTCTACTAATGGCTCCATCGAGGTATAGAAGGTTGACTTTTTTCTTACACCTCCAACCGATATTGGTATTGATGTTACTTTTTTTGGTGAAGGTGTTACTGGTGCACTAGGTGTTTTTTGTTGTCCTTTTGTTTGTTGATTTACTACATTAGTAATGGATGTCAACGGTTTTTTAATGGGTTCATTTTTTAAATCCAAAATTTTCTTGCACAGTTGTTTCCCTAATTTTTTTAAATTTTTGTCTAACAGCATCTGTAGCCTCAAAATTTAAATTTTCCCCTTTAAATTAATTTGTTCATTCATAGTGTAATGGATTTGTCTCGGGTTACACAATGACATAATGATTAATTTCTTCTTTTAAAATATATATAACTATCGAATCCTTTTCGTATTTCAAATTTAAGTCACTATCCTTATCAATAACCAAAACCATATTTATTACCCCAACATTTAGAACACATCTCTTGAAATTGTGAGAAAGTAACATCGGGTGCGACATGATCGGAAAAAATTTTTAAATTATTTCATCCTGCTTAAATAAAATAATAAAATTTCCATTGTCACGCACTAGTTGCTTGGGAACTCGTGAATTTTGGGGAACCAAAAAAAAAACAATCTACATTTTTAAAAACGCCCCATACTAAAGTATGAACAATGAACATCTTTTTTTTCACACATTATATCATCAAATATAAAAATAGAGTTCGGTTTTGCATCTAAGGTTCCAAAATGATATTTGTTGCATCACTGAATGTGTAGTAGCCAACCCCTTTTTGGGGGGAAAAATTTTTTCCAAATTTTTTATTTTTGGGGTTGATACAATGACTTTGAATATATATAAACTTTTTAAAAAATTAATCCCATAGGGTGTGTAAGCAGAAAAAATCATAACATTCGTCTTTCCACAATTAGATGGTCCAATAAGTAAGCCACGAATTGACAATGGAAAAAAGGGCCAAAAGGAAAGTGTTTTCCTGTTTGAGACCCGTTTTTTTCATCCAAATTGTCGAAAAAAAATTTTTTGTTTGAGTTTAACAATCCATATTGTAAATAAAAATAACTAATATTTTAAATTTTTTTAGTCAGCCGATGTACCTATCGAACGAAGGGACGGTCTCGTTTTTAAAAAATAAGACTGGGAAAGGGTTTAGTTAACTTTTTAAAATAAATTCCCTTTTCCGAGTTACACATTCCCGGCTATCAATATTGTGGCCGGGGGAACAAAAGAAAAAAAACGTGTAGCACGAGGCGATCGGGGTATTAACCCTTGGGGATGTTGCATGCAAGAAACACGATATAACTTTTTAAAAAAAAAAAATAATTTAAAGGTACGAAAATCAAGCTTGGGGGCAGCGAGCTTGGGAGGATAAAATCAAAAAAAGGAGCGCTAGAAAAAAGGCCCTGCTTGGTTAGTCACAAACAAAAAAAAAAAAGGGGAAACAACGTTTCGGTATGGGTTTAAAAAAAATGTCTGAAAGAAGAAAAACATCGTCATGTAAGGGAAAGGGAAACGTAAGTGTGGGCCCAAAAAAAAGTTTTTTTGGGGATCAGCTCTTAGACAACCTATACCCCCCAAATTACGAAAAGCTGGTGGTAACAAACTTATTAAAAAAAATTTAAAAAAAAGCATCAAAAATCTTTTTTGGTGTTGCACGTAAGTCTTTAAAAGCTGTGGGTGGTAAAAAAAAAACCCCCCCCAGAATTACCCCAAATCCGGGGAAGCAGGGTGGTATATTCCTTTGATCCCTATTTTTTGCTGGTCTTTCAGCTTTGGGGTCTTTAGCAGGTGGGGATTGTACGTGAAAAAAACCCTGAAAAATGCGAAACAAAAAA
The DNA here is from genome assembly GCA_019359885.1 of Listronotus oregonensis. NCBI lineage: Eukaryota > Metazoa > Arthropoda > Insecta > Coleoptera > Curculionidae > Listronotus > Listronotus oregonensis. Next base: position 21,009 of record JAHBCN010010579.1, on the reverse strand, counting down.
AAAACGGGGTCATCATTACAAATAAACCCCATCGAAAAAGGTTTTTTGTCTTTTCAAACCGTTTTGACCCCTTTGGGTTTATACATGAGTAAAAGGAAACAAAAAAAAAAAAAAGTCCCTCCCCCCCAAAGTCCACTACCCCAAAATAGATTTGGAACATTATGCTGCCCAGATGAAAATACCACATTTCAGAGGTGTATTTATGCGTGATTTTCTACCCTTACGTGGACCTAGACGATGTGAATCGGAATTGGGGTTTAAATTTTGGGTGGGATGCAGGGAGGGGGGACGCACTGGGAAAAATAGGAAGCTTGCATCACATGTAACTTACTACGACAGCTTTTGATTAAAAAAACCCCCTTTGGAATTAATAAAATACCTGAAAACCGGTCTTGAAGCAGCTAAAAATATCAGTATACATATCAACAACAACAAAAGTTTGGCACAGCCCGGTGTGGACATTTGTGCTTACAGCTTCACATAACAAAATGTCTTTAAACCCCAAAATGGATCGAAAGTTACAAAAAAATGCATTTATCTTTAAAGCTTTTTCGTTGTGAAAAACGGTTTGTTAAAAATGACGTCATCAGAACTGGAAAACATGCCTAAAGAATGAATTTGTTTTTTCCCCCCCAAAAAAATCGCCCTAGTTTGGGATAAGCTCCGGGGCACATTTGAAAACGATATTGATATACTAAAATATCAATTTTCTACGGAAAAGATAAACTTGTTAAAAAAGATGGTAATATGGTAAAAAAGGGTTTTTTTGTTATTGTAAAGTAAATGATATAAATATACATTAAAAAAATACAACCCCAAAACCAATAAAAAGATTTAAAAGTTTGAATTGTTTAATTTGTTGTTGTAAGCAGCAAAAAAAATACCTATAGTGGATAATTAGCATCAGTCATGTGCACACATTCACCCTGAGGGGGCAAAATAGTGTCTTAAGTCAAACTTTTTCCACCAATCGAGTTGAATCATCGATCAGTATGGTTTGGCATTTTTTGGGTTCCCCACAGCTATAATTCTATTTTTAACGTTACTGAAAGAAAAATTTTTTTGGGGTATAGAAAGGAAATAGAACAGAGGCCGATATTATTAAAAATAACCCTGGAGCTTACGAAATAAGTAATATAAAAAAAGCAATGATTCCCCTTACAAGTATAAAAAACCCAACGATGAAACGAAAACATTTTTCATTAACCCCCAATAAAAAAAACCCTAAGGTGTGAAATTAAAGTCCAAATACATCATTGATTTCACTTGTGCACATAGCATTGGTAAAATAATTTTTTGATAGGAGGTTTAAAAAAAGAGAAACATGAATCCACATCACAAGTAGATATAGGGAATGATCGTATAAAAGGGGTTGATTAAAACATAACAGGGGGGGGCACATTTAAATTCAAAAAGGGGTCAATATTTTTAAATTCGATATTGACGTTGAACCTGGAAAAAAAACAAAAGAACCCCTATCATTTATATGCCGTTTCCCCCCCACTGGTCGTCGTTTTTAAAAATAAACTACGCATCTTGGATGATAACGGTGACCTTATAGACTTCAGGGGAAAAAAAAATTTTGGGGTTTTGGGAAATTTAAAAAAAAATTGTCTAAGTATGGGTTTTTTTTTTTAATAGAAAATTTAAATTTTTTATCTTCAATACAACAAAAAAAAAAGGAAAAAAAAAAAAAACACGGCTATCAACAATCATTCAGTTCGAACCAAAAGGGAAAAAGGACAAATCGCATTTGGCGGAAACGACGACTGCCCCCAAAAGGGTTTAAAATTTTTTTTAAAGTCGATTGGGAAGCCGAAAATAAATAAAAAATTTTTTGTCCCCAAGTGAGAAAATCGAAGTCTTTCAAGAGCCTATCCTGATTTTAAATTTAAAAATTTTTACAAGAACACACTTATAAACCTTATGGTTCACCATCATTTAAAATTTTCGGATGAAATACGTATTCCAGAATACTTTAAAAAGATATAATTTTTTGGATATATCTGATAGCTTTTATTTGGGGAAGGCACTTTTGACCAAGATAAAACTAAAAATTTGGGTTTTCCAACAACGCCTTATTTTTTTATTTGATGAAATCCAGAAATGGGGGTGAAAATAAGTTTTTACAAAACCCGAATCACAACAGCTTTAAAAAAAATGGTTTCATTTGGCACCAATCAAAAAAAAATCTTTTTTCATTGGGCTGGGGATTAAAAGAAGAAAACCCCAATTTTTTGGAAAAGGGGAAAAAACCCTTTTTTTTGGGAAAATTTAAACCCCTAAAGTATTTTAAAAGGGTTTGCGAAGATTACCATAAAGGTATTTTCAATATTGCAAGGGGGTTAATTTTAATAATTGCTCGTACTTTTGCAAACTCCTATATTGGTGGGGGGACAGAAAAAATAAAAAAAAAGAGGGGAAAAATTTCCAAACCCCTATCAAATTTAAAAAAATTTGTCCCGTATAAAAAAAGGTGTAAACAATGAAAAATCCAGATGTCTTACCGAAATTGGGATCTATATAAAAATTCCTAGCCTTCGAAAAAATTTTTATCGGGGTGTTTGGGTTTTTGGGTTTTGAAGAGTTTGGAAAAATTGATACATAAAAATTTTTTAAAGTAATAAAAATATTGATAACAGAGAAATGGAAGCAACTCAATTTTTTTTCTGCTGATAATAAGTGGGGCTTGGGGTTTACCAAAAATTACAGAACCCATACGAAAGATGGAACTTTTTTTTTTTTGAAAAAAAAGTATGGCCCCCGCCTATTTTTCCCCCCTTAAAATTTCCAGTCCAGTTTTTTTTGGGCGTGAAACAAAGCGATCCTATGATGGATTTTTTAAAGAATATTTTAAAAAACCGTGTTTGTCATTGATTGCAGCCCCCGGGGAAATAAATCTTCTTTTTTGGTCGATGTAAAGGGTTTTAAAAGAGCAAGAGCCAATTTCCGAAAGACACTAAAGTAAACGCAAAATTTACATGATTTTTTTTCTTAATAATATTTTAATGGGGAACCTATAACAAATAAATTCATCTAATAAAAGAATTTAGGTAAAATAAACTTTATTGTTTTTTTTAAAATTTTTTTTTTATTAATTTTTATAGTATTTTTTTTTTTTGGTTAAATATCATTAAAATAAACGTATATTATACTAAACAGAGTTTTTTTTTAAATAAAGGCCCCCAAAATTTTAAAAAGTTTTTTTGAAAAAAAAAAAAAAATAAAAAAATTCTAAAAATTTTTTAAATCCTGAAAATTATCCCCCCTTAAAAGGAAAAAAATCGTTTAGGGTTAAGATAAGGGGTAAAAGAAAAAAAAATAAAAATGTTTGCCAGAGTAAAATGAATAATTTTTAATAGGGGAAATTTTTTTTTAAAAAAAAAAAATTAAAAAAAAATTAAAAATTTTTTTTTAAATCCCGGGTGGGGGGGTTTTTTTTTTTTTTTTTAAAACACTGTTGGGTCGGCATATTATAAAAGCCATAAGCTGAAACTTTTTACAATATAACATTTTTTTTTAAAGTTAACAGAAAGGGTTGAAATATGGGATGGAAAACTTTTAAATAAGTTTGGGGAAAATTCTAAGGGGGTTTAGAATAAAAAAAGGGAAAAGGGGAAAAAATTAACGTTAGGAAAAAGGGGAAACCATTTTCCTTAGAATTTGCTTAATTTCCAAAAAAAAAAAAAAACATGAAATAAAAATATGGGAAATTTGGGGGGGGGTGAATAATGGGGAAAGGGGGGGGAAATAAAAAAAAATTTTTAAAAAAAAAATTTTGAATTGGAAAAACAGAAAACTTATATAGAGGGGAAATTTTTTTAAAACATTTAAAAAAAATATAAATTAAAAAAAAACCCAACTTAAAAAAAAAGCAAAAAAAAAAGCTTTGACTTTGGGCGCCCGAGGCGACAAATGAAACATTTTTTTAAAAAAAATTTTTTTAAGAAAGAATTAAAAATTGGAATTTTTTTTTAAAATAAATTTTTTTTTTTTAAAATTGATCAAAGGGGAAAAAAACCGGGGAAAATCCCCCTTTTTTTTTTTTCGGGAAAAGCAAATTTAAAAAGCTGTAATTTTGGGTTTTTGAAGATAAAACAAAATGAAAAAACAGGGAAAATTCATTTTTAATAAAGAATTAGATAAAAAGGAAAAAAAATTCATTTTCAAAAAAAAACCGGAAAAATACTGGGAAAATTTTTTTGGGAAAAGGTCAAGGAATGAAAATAGTTAAACGAAAATATGCGAAAAACGATTTTAAAGCCCCAGGGCGGGGAGGGGTAAGAGGGGTGGCACTGGAGGTGGGCAGGTGGGCGGCTCGCGGTTAGCGCAGTAGTTTTTTTTGGCCAAAATCCTTGTAAAATGGAGAAAAAAAATGGCACTTTTAGTCTGGAAATAAGTAAAAAGAGGTGAAACGTAAACTTTTCTCAAGAATAAAATTTTTTTGAAAGTGTTAATGTTAAAAAAATTTGGGTTAAAATTGCAGAAAAATCAATTTTTGTCACTTTTAATTTTAATAAAAAACGAAATCTGAAATGTGTAGATAGAAATTTTTTTTCCTTTTATGACCCATAACTTTTTTGATAGGGTGTTTTTTAAAGCCAATGTCACACATTGATGCAAATTTTTATTCTCAACACTTGAATATTTCAATTTTTTAAATTTTTTTCCATCCCATATTTCAACCCTTTCTGTTAACTTTATGACAAAATGTTAAAAGTAAAAGTTTCAGCTTACTGACTTTATAATATTGACCCAACTTTGGGGTTTTTCAAAAAAAAAAAACCCCCATTTCCGGGACTTAAAAAAATTTTGAATTTTTTAATTTTTTTTTTTTCGAAAAACTTTCCTATTAAAAATATTCATTTTCCTGGCAAACATTTTTAGTTATTTTTTTTATGCCATCTTAACTCAAACAGATTTTTCCCCTTTTTAATTCGGTTTATATTTTCTGAACTTAGAAAAAATTTTGGAATTTTATTTTTTGTTTTTCGAAAAACTTTCTTAATAAAATTGTTTTTTTACTCACCAACATTTTTAGTTATCTTTGTTTATTTCAGCTCAACTCCTAAACGAGATTTTTTGTATTTATATAACTTAAGCTACTAATTGTTCCTAAATTTTAAAAGAGTTTATTTATATTTGTGATTTTAAAAATTCAAAAATGGTCTGAAGCGTATTTTTTTTTAATATAATCTTGATGTAATATATGTGTTATTAATAATACTATTTTTTAAATAAAAGGGGGTCAGGGGGAAATTAAAAAAACTGATAGTTTTAATAAATAAATAAATAAATTTATTTAATAAATAAAAAACATTATTAAATACAAAAAAAAATTGCCTAAAAACTACTTAACCTTACTAAACTAAAAAATTTTTTTTTAGCTGGCCCAAAACATTAATGCCAAATATTACTATAACTAAACTAAACTAAACTAAAATTAAAACTGTTAAACTAATTATGTGTCCAAGCACCCAACCGAGCTTGTTATAGAAACAACTCCACGTGTTAGAGCAGCCCTTTTTTCTGATAAGTCGTTGCTCTTCTTTAGCAAGCCCCGGCCGTTCTTTAAATTTTAACTCACAAGCACTCACTTCCCAACCTTGCTCCTGTTTTAATTAAAATAATTGGTCCCTATCCTTTTGCCGCTGCCAAAGTAGCCCCCTCTTCTTTTGGGCATTGGACCTGGTTTAACCACTTGGTTGTTGAGGGGTTTGACGTCCTCCCGCAGCGGCAAGTTTCTTGGGAGTGATGTTTGGATTTTTCGGCCTACATTTTTTGGTGTATTTTCTTGAACTTGAATCGGTGGTGGTGGCGGCCATTTTTTTTTTTTTGGGCTTTTTCCCTAAAAAATTTAAGCACCCGGCTGGTCTGACAAAGTCCCACCACAAGAAGAAGAAGAAAGACGAAGAAGGACACTATTTTTTTTTAACCACTTTTTTCAGTTTCGGGGGCCGTTATTTTTCGAAAATTGTTTTATTTGGCGCACAACTACATCGCCAACACGCGAATATTTTTTCTTTTTCTTCTTCTTCTTCTTTTTTATTCCCACCCAAATTTTTGGGAAATGCACATAATAATTGGTCTATCGCCATTGACACCCCCCTGGCCCGTCGGCCCATTAACAACTTCCGACATCGGAAGATTTTATTTCTAACATTCCTCCTGTTTCGGGTAGAATCCCAAGTCCCAATAAAGATAAAATGTCTTCTTGACTCATCGTAAAATTAAAAACTTTTTTAAAATTAACACACACAAACTGACTTCAATAAGTACCCGAATAAGGTTTGGGTTAAACTGATTTCTGTTTCGTAACCACCATCTTTGAATTAAAACTCGAGGCCACACCTCATTGTTCAGTGGTGGTGGTAATGACTTTCAATTTCCCTTGACTCAGGCCCCACCCCCATTGTTCAGTGGTGGTGGCAATGACTTTCGATGCCCTGCCAAGGATAAATTTTTCTAACTTGAGAATGTCGATGTTTGATTGTGGGTGGTTGCCCTTTCCTTTATTAGAGGGTTGTGACTTTTGATACACCTGCCTAGGTTAAGTTCCTTTTAGCTTCGAGAATGACGGATCCTTTTCTACGACTGGTTTATTTAGGGTAATAAAACCCTCTTTTATTTACGTGCCGCAAACATTAAAACAATGACAAAAATTTTTGGGAAAAACAGTTAGTGTAAACTTAGAGCCCAAATATAATAAAAAATTAAATATTGTAGTAAATAAATAAATAAATAAATAAATAAAAAAAATAAATACATAAATAAATACATAAATAAATACAACTAAATAAAGGTGTGGATTTTCCAGTGTAAGTTTATTGTTCATTCCCTGCTGTTTTTAAAAACGTTTCAAACACCCCAAAAAGTTTTGTAAATTTTGTCGTTCGTAAGAAACGTTTCCCAAGCACAACTTCTAGATTGTTGATATTTTCGTTGGGATCAGTTTGGTAAAATTGACCGTCTGTATGACCCCATGGTAGAGTTTTTGTAAAATGTTGGAATTACATAACGCTTATTTCTTTATCGCTTAAAGTACCTTATTTATCAGTTTTGTATAAACATCATGTAATTCACTGCGAAAGGTTTCCTTTGAAAATTAAACCACCGTGTTAACGATGTTTTTGAACTTCCATGTGAAGTTCCTTTTCTTCTGACTTTTTAAATACCTTTGCTTTTTTGCTCATTTTTAAAGACTTAACGTAATAAGCCTTGGCCCCGGTGCCATAAAAACCAAAAATTTCGGATCCCCCGGAAATTCGTCTTTCATCTTACCAAGGACAGATACACTTTTAATTATATTAAATGGATTTTGTTCTTGGGTAATTTAAAATGTCAAATTTATTAGGGTTTTCTGAAATTACGCGATAAAAACCCATCGGTGAACACTTTTTGGGAATCCGTGTCAGTGAAAAAAATGCATTATCACCAAATTTTTGCTTTATAAAATTATAAAAAAAGTCATACATAACTTTTTTCCCGAAATGTCAATGGAAAACCCAAGTTATTGGTTTATTTATAAAATTTTAACTTTGGACATATGTAGGCGACAAAGTCTTCGGTAAAATGGAACAAGTATTAAAGGGCAAATTAACGCTCTTGCTCCAGGTTTACCGACGGAATTGTCCCAGTTCGTAATTAATCGGATACTTTGCGATTTTCCACATTTTCCATTGTTTTACCGAAAACAGCATTTATGAACAATTTAAATAAATCCCTACCAAACTTTGTCGTTGGAATTTCGTAAAACTGTATTAAAGCGACGTATGTCTTTAACCATTTGATTGTTGAAAAGTTAATATTCTATGTGTCCTCATTAATTAGCCCATTGTTAGGCTTGCTTTAAAGTTCTATAGTGGACAATATACCGTTTTTTATCATTTAAGTTAGGAATTAATTTTTTGCATTTGCTGTTTTTTTATTGGTGGGATGATTTTTCCACTAAAAATGGTAGATCTGAATGTGTATATGCAGTTTTCTGGATAATGCACATCCACTTCTAAAACATCCCCCTGTGGACTATCATCGTCAATGGCCATAATATTTAAATTTAAAATTTCATAATCGGATAGCCATTAAAACCAGCAAATGGTAATGATTGGGACATACTATGACCATAAGATTGGTTGCATCTAAATACATAATAAATGGGTTCTGGTTCCGGGGATTGTAGTTTGGTAAAATTTATTAAATATGCTTCCTTTCCGTACACCGACTTATACCTGCGAATACCTTTTTGAAAAAATGAAGCATGTTAAATTGTTAAAAGTTCTAACTCTACCTGGGTCATACGAACCTGCAATCGAATGATAAACTTGGAAGGCTAAAATATTGTGCGACAAACTGGTTTATTCACCTTTAAACAAAGTACGGAAATTTCTCGAAAATATCACATAACAACAAAACATCCGATTTTAAGTACAAACCGAGTAATCCCCCAAATTTTTACACTGAAAAAAATTGCCAACTCTTTTCGCTCGTTCATAGCATTCATCACTTATGTGTTTCTTTAAATTGTCAAAAAACTGATCTTTTTTTTTGGAAGATTTTAAATCATTTTTCCATGGAGTCAATGAAACTATAGGGGAAAACACCTTTTTGGCGCATTTAGTTTAAACTGTTCATCATTTGTGAAAAAATTGTGTGTTTCCCAAACCCAATGATTTTTAAACCTTTACCCAAATTTTCCAACGATGAAGACAAAATTTAAAACTGTCCAGGAACCTAAGTTTTAAATATTTCTTTTTTTGAGCCCGTTTTACTTTCTACATAAATCATATAAATACTTTTCGTAAATGACAATACTTTTCCTTACTTTGAGCTATAACTTCAATTTTATCCCCATGATTTAATTTTTAATAAACATATGGCAATTTGTAGCGTTTAAATTTGGAATATAATGGGAACAAACTGGAAAAATTTAAATTACAAATGGAGGTGGCCCCGGGGGCGTTTTTTCCAGTTATATGACAATGATCTTTCAATTTTTAATCCGAAGCCAAAAATGGTTTTTTCCCAAAAGTTTCATACTGTTCATTTTTAAAAAACATTTTTTTCCTGTTAAAGGAATCATTGGCACAATGTTCTTAAATGAGTGTTTATACAAATGCCTCAGATCTATTTCGAGGCGGGTCAACAAACACTTTAGCCATCATTCTGATATATTAAACTTTGAAAGAGTCGTCAAAAGAACATTTTATAAAAGGCAAAAAAATATGGCTCATGTTTACAACTAAATAGTAAAGAATTTGGGGATTTGGGGGTTTGTGCTATGGGTTTTTAAAAACGATTCAAAATCGGATAAACCACAAACGGAACTCGCATTTTTTTTCAAATTTTCAAATTTTAAAACATTTTTCCGGACGCCCTTTAAATTTATCAATTTTTTTTTTCGTTTGATGGAGTCATAGTAAAAACATGATTGCAATCGTTCCGTTGGTGAAATTGTAAATGGAACTTGTAAACAAAAAATCAAAAAAACCGTCACAAAAATATTTTTTTTAAACAGTTGGAATTTGTGATGAGACCAAACGAGCAAATCTTTTATCCAAAAATAATGATTTGAACAGATTCTGTTACAGATGTGGTCACGGTCGCCCTTAACATCAAAAACCGAAATTAACAGTAAATTTCATGCTTTTGAAGTTTTGTTTTAGCATACCTTAATGGACCAACAACCTCAAAAGTTAAGGTTGTTTTCAAACTTTGACTCCAAACCATATACATTTACTGAAATATTATTTAATCTCAAACTTTGTTTATCCCGTAATTTTACTGGAAAAACCAACCGAAATTTAGAAAGGTTGAGTAATGCGGGTATGAAGAATTTTGAGGCTGCAACCAACGGGGGTGTAAAGCTGATGTTATCGCCCCGAAAGCAACACTGTCCCGATTGTAGACATTGATTACAGCCCGTTTAGATTCTATAAATATGGGAAACAATGTAGGATGATGCGGACATTGGCGAAAACTTATTGATGTTAACTTCCAGGTGGGGGCTATCCAGAGCCCATCCTGCAATGAAAAATATAATTAATATATATTTAATTTTTTTCAAAAATAATCAAAAAAAATTTAAATTAAAAAAAAAAATAATTTTTTTGAGAACCTGAATCTCTTTCCGGAAATTCTGTCGATTGGTTTTTTTGGCCTCGACAAAAGAGCGGTGATTCATCGGTCATTTTCCCCTGTCACCCCCTCGTTACGCTATTAAATGATTTATCATCAATCATCCTGTGTTGCTAAAATAGTAACGTGCCACAAAACCATATTTATTTTAACTGAATGATGCATATGTAATGCATCATTAATGACAGCCAATGCCCGCTCCTGTATTGGGTTAAAAATGATGCGTAGTCGAGATGTTCACCATCGCCATATATGGTAGGTTGCAATACGATTTTAAATGCACATTGTCCAGTTACACCCTGGGATACGGGTAAACGAGATCGACTGATGTTCTAGAGTTCTTTGATGGCCATCATCGGTTTTGTAAGTCACATTACAAAAATCAAGGACAACATACGCGGTGGGATCCGGATAATCTACACCTTTTTTGGTCCAATATTGGCATCTCGTAAAAACGATATGGGCAAGACTCACTTCTATGCCGTCGAAAATTAGAAGAATGTTTAAAATGTTTTGTTCCAGTAAAAAACGTATTGTGAATTTTTGTTTATAAAAAATTAAACTACAACAAATTAAACTAAACGCAGACAGATGTGTTGTTGACTATGTGAACTAACCAATTTACTAAGCAAAATGCCTGCTTTTATTAAAACCATACAAACCCCCCCCATCAATACAAAGTCAAGGTTGACCAAACCATCAACCCCCCTGGCCATTCCAAGTTATATGACGATCGCACACGTGGCCATTCAAGGTCAGGTCAAAGGTCAGGGCGGGGCTTGGAATGACGCCATGCGAGAAGGAGGAGTGGGGGGCATGGGGGAAAAATGGGGGATACATTCGTATATTTTCTCTCATTTGTACTAACTAAAAGAGGAGCTTGGTCGCAAAATTTTTAAGAAATATTTCACAACAAAAAATAAATGCATGGCAAAATTTTCAAGGGTTTATTAAAAAACGTCCTAAAGAAAATTCTTTTTTGAGACAGCCTGTACATTTACCAATATTTATAAAAAAGGGTTACTAAACACATTTTTTAATTTTAAGTTTGTTTGATCATGTAAAAAAAGAGATATTTAGTGTATAAATAGAGTTGTATACCATATTTTATAAAAAATAGTTTTGGATCCTTCCACGGGCCACCGGGAAGCCTGACGCCACGTTAGCCCAAAGCACTCCTTCTTATGGGTTTTTTAAAAGTGTCTGGTTTGCCGAGGGGCCCTCGTATGCGTCCGCTGTTAACGACTGCGATTGATGCGACTGAACCGCGAAAGCAGTATAAGGTTTGTTCCCAGAAAAATCACAAACTTATCAGCGCCAATCAGGTATTATCATTAAGTCAGGTGACCGATTTCCAGCTGGCATTTGACATAAATAAAATCCTGAATTTTTTATTGTGGATTTTAGGCTTTTAAAATCCCAAATCCAATGATGTTTTGCACTTATTTGAAAAATTAATTTTAATGATTTCCTAAGATTCTACCAAAAATCTATTGTCTGACTCTCTCAACCAAATTTCTTTGGAAATTGCCATTAATCTAAATTTTTCGAATAAGTGCAATACATTATTGATTTTGGGAACTTAAAAACTCTTAAAATTTAAAAAAAAAAATGTCAGGGCCGTATTTAAAAAAAAAGTTAATGATGACGACAAAGACGAAACGTCGGTGTATAAATCTAATAACACTGTCTTGTAGAGCAGAAAAAGTAGCAATAAGAATGTTGACTTTATTTTGTTACATCTATTCAAATAGAGTCATCAAAAAAAAAAACAAAATCGCGAATAATCGGTTTTTCGTCTTCGGAAGTATTCGAAATTTCAAAACTTCTAAGGTGGCATTTTGATTAGCATCAAATTGCGCAACTTTGCCTCCATTTAACCGACCTTGTATCGCTTCAAGTTTCCGAGATCCTAATGGTAAGGCTTGAATTTGGGACATCCTGTACAGACTTACCTTGATACAATGGCTAATTTTTCCTCTGGGGTTATTGGATATTGAACTTTGTTGTATCTGACTTTATATCGCCTTTTTTTAAGTCAAGAATAAAATTAAACTGTGCTTTATTCAGTCCAAAATATTTTTTTAATTTTACTTCATTCTGTTGCAGATGTCGATTTATTAATGTAGTATAACAACCTTTATTGCGTCTTTGCTTTAAAAATTGGACTTATAGGGCATTGCTATGTTTCAGGTTGGCTAATTGTAATAGTATTTCGTCATTTTTTTCTTCTAATAATAAATATATTACTAGATCATTCATCACGACTTTTTCCAAAGATCATTCCCTTTGCGCTAATAATTCTGCTATCGCGAGTTTAAGCCGCGGTCTAAGAAACCCCTGATTAAACGGCGGCCGCATGCGTTAGTCGCATTGCGGCAGTCGCGCGACGGCTGCGTGGAAGGAACCATACCTTTATCCAGTTGGCGTTTGGAAAAAACTTACCTCTATTCGGACCCCACAGTAATATAGCTGTTTATTTAAAAACAGTTTCTAATTTTTTTTAGTTATATTACCTTTTCTGTATTTTAGCTCATCCAAACGTTAAACTCTTTATTCTCATGGAGGCTTTTAATACCACTGAAACAATCTATCATGGTGTACCCATCCTCCCATACTAGTGTTGGTGATCAGCCAGAATGCAGACAGAGCTGTGGCCGCTGGTTACGGTCTCAAATTAGCATATAATGACCCAGACTTTCCCGGGAAAGTTTTGGCGCTCTAGTCTACAAAATTCAGAAAATCCACAATAAAAGAGAAAACGCTCAAAAGATCTAAAATATTTCATGACAGGCCTAAAAAACCAATGGACACCGCCGTTTATTGGGTGGACTACGTCATTAGGCATAATGGTGCAAAGCACTTAAGAGTGGCTGGTGTTAGAATGCCTTGGTAAATATTTTATGGTAGATGTTATAGGGATATTATTATGTAGTATTTTATTTGTTCTTTATAGCATTAAATTATTATTTATAAAACTTTTTATTATAAATAAAAGCAACAAAAGCAAAAGATAAATTAAAAAATAGTTTTAAATAAGTTTAGTCTATTTACAAGTTAAGTAATTGAAATGACTGGTCATCAGGAATAGTTTTGTGAATAACTTGGCTAGAGGTAGATGTGTAGTAAGATTTGAGAAAATACAATAAAAATGTTTTTTTTTGATTACTAAAACATCTAGTTTAATTACATGAAAGAAAATTTACTTGAATTTCAGGTAAGTTAGAGTAATTAACATCACATGCATTCATGAATTTAACCAGATTTAATCATACCAAAGCTAGGTTTAAATAAGTCAGCAGAATAACTAAAGGTACCCACAATTAACCGAAATACCCAATGAAAATCGACACAGACCTGGCAGGATTTACAATTTAGCATCAATACAGCCAGTTCAGTTTAGTTCAGTTTCTGGAAAAACTAGTAGCAACATGGCGTCACTGAAGATTCCCTTGTTATTTTTTGGTCTTCTTTTATTAATAAATTACTGTAAAACGGGCTTAAAAAATTGATATGATATATGGTATCGAGAATGCTACTGTTCCCTGTTCTGAAAAAAATCTGCAAATTCTCATCCTCTTCATATGAGCAGTGAAGTGTTGCAGAACAAAGAATAATTAAGTACCACAGGCGTTATTTGAAGCATAACCTTAATCTTAAATCAATACCAAAGCAGCTACCAAAACGCTTAAATTTCTCTTTAGAGTGAGAAAGTACTTCCCACTTTCCAACCTGTACAATCATCCCAAATTAGCCCCAGCTTGGAATACTTTTACAATATCTGGGGAACGGCTTCTCCCATAACCAATAGATCAACGCAAAGTACCACTCTTATATATTTCTTTACAGTACTCGTATATCAACAGAAGTCCCGAATTTCCTCCTTTGTCCGCTTCTTTATCCCTAAAGCGCCTGGAATGTGAAAGCGACCGCACATCGAGATATTTTTTTCCTTCCTAAGGGGGACCAGTAGTGCGATACTTTGAAAAGAATTAATATCTTTTTTTTTGCATTTTTCGATAGTCTATACCTTTAAAAATACAACCAAAATTCAAAATGTAGATCTATAATTTTTAAGTTGGAACTTAATAAATAGCAGCTGCTCATCGGTTAGAAAGGTAAGATTAGCCAGGGTCCTACAGTTATTGTTCGGACTTTCAGAATCATAGCTACGCCTAGCAGGGCATCGTCAAGAGGATGCCTCAAAAGAAGCTTGATTAACTCGAAGGCAAATTTGTGCAGCCCAGCAGCTTCTTTTTAAAGAAGACAAAGACAAATGGTATGGACCTGGAATAGCAGTTTAGCTCTAGGTATAATATTTTAATATACTTTTATCTTTGATCGCGTTTTTTTCAAAACATTTTTTTAAATTGCTGCAATTGTAACTCGATTACAAATTATCCGATCGATTCAATTTTTTTAACATATTTTATATTTATTCCTTCAATGACCTAGTTTTTCAATTACATATAAATGTCATTTTACGAGGCCAAAAACCATCAGATTTTTGTACCAAATTTTAAGCTTTACTATTTTATAAAATTTCGTTTTTTACAATTGTGGGTCATTGTACAGACAATATCTTTTAATTTAACGTGCTTATTTTTATTTCAGACCCTATGAAATCGCAATCAGTGCAGCAGTTGAAGAACTTTTGTACTACTCGGAAGATGGCAAATAAGTTGCTAACAATGCATTTTTTTTTTACTTGTAAAAGTCATTTTGCATACATTATTGATACCCATATAAATCCTTAAAATTATAAAATATTTGATATAGTTATTAAAAAAAAATAACCGCACTTTTAAAACCCTTTAGAGTATACCTAGCACCTTCTAGCAATATAGTTACCAAATACTTGACTCTGGAGCTTACCTGAAAAAAAAAAGAAATTATGTTAGAAGATTAATTTTAAACAAAGAACAAAAATCTTTTCCATTCACCAAATGGAATTACAAAAAAATATGTTTAAAAATGTGTTTTTTTTATCTTATGTGTTTCAGTACGAGTCGTAACTTAACAAAATTAAACAAACATAAAATAACAAACTAACAGCACAGTCAAATATAAATAAAACGAAGAAAACTACAGAACAAAAAAATAATGTAAAAATTAAGACTGCAATATTAATTAGAAGCGGTAACCATTTGACTTTCTAATTTCAAGCTTACAGGATATTGCAAATTAGCACTTACGGTCAATTTTCGACAATCAATTATTATTTTTTTTTTTAATTTCACCCTTAATTATTTTAGGGATGTGTACATGGGTTTAATCGGAAAAATGGCCTATTTTCAACAATTTTTTTGCATATAAATAATAAAATTTTTATTTAAACTATTGTCCTAAACATACACATTTAACAAAGAATTTCTTCCGTAGAAAAATATTTAAACTTCGACATTGTGACGTCATTCCCGGTGACCTTTGGTACGTCCGCGTTGACAGCAGAACTCATGACAGGATCATATAAAGTAAAAAAAATACGTGTTTTAGTTGAGCCCATAAACTAGAACTTGGACGGAGGAAAAAAAAAGTTTTTTGGTAAACCTTTTTACTAGGGGTATGCCAATAGTTGTTGAATCGAATCGAATTAAATAGTTATATTTGATTCAAATTTCGAATCGAATATTTAAACTATTCCAATAGTTCAAACCCAAATTCGAATAGTTCGAACTTTCGAAAAATTGAACTATTAGAATAATTTCAACTATTCGAATAATTCGAACTATTTAGAAGTTCGAACAAATCGATTATAGTATATTTTTAAAGATTTATTTTATAAACTTATTATAAGAGTCGTAGTAGCTATTTAAAAATAATATTGCAACGAAACGATTAGACTTTGATTTGAAATTACGTCTTTAATCAATGAAAAAAAAAAAATTTATGACTAAACTAAAAGGGTAAGACTCAAAGAAAAATTTTGCAAAACTAATCTAAAATGCTTTAGTAGGTTATAACTAACCACCACAACAACTGCCCAATATTGTGGATTCAATATTAATGAGTTGCATTCAAATACACTGAATTTCAATTTACCACAAACCTTTTAAAGTTGCCGCCAAAATTAATTCCTTTTTTTGAATAATCAGAAAAGAAGTTAAAAAGTGTTAAGTTTTTCCAGTTGTCGTTAATTGCGAAAAGGTATTTGCCAATCCTATGTACTTCTGTTGAAAGTGAGAGATTGTTTTCACCGCAGCAGATATAGTAAATAAAAACGAACTTCTTTATCGCTAAAAACTGTTTCTAATTTGATTTTTTGCATAAAATTTATGGTAAATATGAAAAGATTTTTTCTTTCTTTTACATCAAACCTGACAGTTAACTTTATTCGAATCATTTCATTTATTCAGATATTTAAACAATTTGGGTATTCCAATAATTCGAAAGATTCGAATCATTCAAATAGTTTAAATTATTCAAACAATTTAAACTATTCGAATTTTTTAAATAGTTTAAACTATTCGAATTATTTGAATAGTTCTAACTATTCGAATAGTTCGGATTATTCGAATAGTTCGAGCTATTCAAATATTCGATTTGAAACTCAAATCGAATAATTCGTATTCGATTCGCCTCGAATAATTCGAAAATACGAATATTCCACTCTACCTTTGAAAAAAAATGCAATTTTCGGTGAAATTTGCTCTACATTTTAAATATTTGTGATTAAAAGAAAAATCCTTCGTCCAAGTTCTTGTGAATTGTATTTCTAAAAACCCGTGTAAAATTTCATCAAAAACACAGTTTCGAAAAAACTTGTTTAAAGTTTTGATGACAATAAAACTGGAAAAATTCTACGAGTACCGTCCGCTAACTAAGTTCTAGAAACTTTTGGCATTTTTAATAGGTAGGCATTCGTTTTGATGGCTTTGCTGCGAGGCGATTGCCAGCTCATTTCGGTAGTAATAGATCGGAAGATGATGACAGGTGATGGTCTCCCATTTTATACCGCATGCCCTTTTAGGGTTGATAATTAACCCTAAAATGTTCCCGTCATAAGGAAAAGCGCTTTTCTTTTGCGTAGAATTTTCGTGTTAATATACTGCCTGCCGTTGTAGCATAAGGAAGTACAAACAAATTGAAGCTGTAATAATTGATGGCATGCAATTCGCAGCGGTCAAAAGGGCTCAAAAGGGGTTATGATAAGAATAAAAAATTAAATCAAATTTCCGTGTTTTCAAATTGCATGCCAACGTAAAAATTGAAATTTAATTACAAAAACACTCTGGAAAATTGGCATGCGCCCTCGTAGGACCAACGATAGAAAATTTCGGGAAAACCCTGTTAACATTTAGTACCGATTTTCCGTGATTCAAAACTGCATGCCATTAGAAAGATATTTAATTTGTATAATTAACAAATAGTAGGAAACTTAGCATGCACACCAGGATGTCGCAAAATAGAGGCATGCATGACGAAAGTTGCACAAGATTCTGTGCAAATTTATGTGACTTTTTTTTGCATGCCGTTTTGTATTTCGTTAATATTTCAAGTTATTGACGAAAATGGCATGCATGTAGCTACAGCCCAACATAAAAAAATGTGATAAAATTGAATAAACATTAATTCCTCAATTATTGTAACAAAAATCTGAAAAATTCCGTGACTTTTTCTTGCGGGCCCACTTTGTATTGTGTTAGTAAATATTATTGTAAGCTAAAATAAGTGGCATGCATGTATAAAAACTTGATCCAAATTAGTTAAATAAATAAAAGAAGATGGTTAGATTTAATATTTTGTTCAACTATTATTCCTATTTATAATGCGATGGTCTTATTTAACATGCATGCCATTTTCGCCATAAACTTAGAATAATATTTGTTAATAAAATACAAAAACGGCATCGGCATTCAAATTAAAAACACGGAAATGTTACCAATTTTTTGGCAAACTATTATTTATAATCGATGGTCTTATTCAACATGCACCATTTTGCCATAAACTTAGAATAATATTTTTAATAAAATACAAAACGGCATGCGAATTAAAAACACGGAAATATTTCGAATATTTGTAACTTTTATTATTATTTATAATGCGATAGTCTCATTCAACATGCATGCCATTTCCGCCATATACTTAGAATAATATTTTTTTATGAAATACAAACGGCATGTAAATCAAAATCACGAAAATATTTCGAATATTTTGTGCAACTTTTAGTATTATTTATAATGCGATAGTCTTATTCAACATGCATGCCATTTTCGCCATAAACTTAGAATAATATTTTTTAATGAAATACAAAACGGCATGCAAATTAAAAACACGAAATGTTTGGAATATTTTGTGCAGTTTTATTATTATTAAAAATGCGATGGTCTTATTTAACATGCATGCCATTTTCGCCATAAACTTAGAATAATATTTGTTAATAAAATACAAAACGGCATCGGCATTCAAATTAAAAACACGGAAATGTTACCAATATTTTGTGCAACTATTATTATTTATAATGCGATGGTCTTATTCAACATGCATGCCATTTTTGCCATAAACTTAGAATAATATTTTTTAATAAAATACAAAACGGCATGCAAATTAAAAACACGGAAATATTTCGAATATTTGTGCAACTTTTATTATTATTTATAATGCGATAGTCTCATTCAACATGCATGCCATTTCCGCCATATACTTAGAATAATATTTTTTATGAAATACAAAACGGCATGTAAATCAAAATCACAAAAAGATTTCGAATATTTTGTGCAACTTTTAGTATTATTTATAATGCGATAGTCTTATTCAACATGCATGCCATTTTCGCCATAAACTTAGAATAATATTTTTAATGAAGTACAAAACGGCATGCAAATTAAAAACACGGAAATGTTGGGAATATTTTGTGCAGTTTTTATTATTAAAAAATGCGAGGGTCTTATTTAACATGCATGCCATTTTCGCTATAAACTTAGAAAAATATTTTTTAATGAAAAACAAAACGGCATGCAAATTAAAAACACGGAAATGTTACCAATATTTTTGCAACCTTTTTTATTTATAATACGATGGTCTTATCCAACATGCATGTCATTTGCATTAGAAAATTATTGGTTATAAAATTAATATTTATACTTATTAGGGGTAGTTTAAGATCACGGAAAATTTGTACTGAATGTTAACAGAGTTTTCCCGAAATGTTTTATCGTTGGTCATATAAGGGGCGCATGCCAATTTTTCCAGAGTGTTTTTGTGATTAAAACTTCAATTCTTCAGGTTGGCATGCAATTTGAAAACACGGAAATTTGATTTAATTTTTTTATTCTTATCATAACCCTTTGAGCCCTTTTGACCGCTGCGAATTGCATGCCATCAATTATTACAGCTTCAATTTATTTGTACTTCTATATGCTACAACGGCAGGCAGTATAATAACATGGAAAAACACGAAAATTCTTCGCAAAAGAAAGCGCTTTCCTTAAGACAGAAAAGCGTGCGGCGGCCAAGAACCCGTCTACCTTTCACATTTAGGGTTAATTATTTATCAACCCTTAAAGGGAATGCGGTATAAAATGGGAGACAATCACCTGTCATCATCTCTTGATCTATAACCTCAATAGTCTGGCACTCAGGCCATCCAGAAGTCACTGTAGATTACAGGTTTTGAGAATTTTGATCTTCCCAACACCGTTTGTATTGTGATTGTCTAAACTTGGTCCGGTAGGATATCGTGACTACCTGACCTTGAGCGCGAAAGTTCCCAAGGCTGTATCTTCGAAATTATTACTCGGATCGATTCGAAAATTTAGGACAATATATAGAGATGTTGTACAAATTAATAAGATAATAAAAAAATCGATTTTTTAAAGCCGTAAACCCATGTCACCCCTTAAAGATAGGTTTTAAATCACCCTGTAGTAGGGAAAAGAATATAACAGTATTGGGTTCAAGGTTACTGATAAATAAACAAATTAAAAAATAACTTATAAATGTCGGAATACTAAAGTTCACAAAACGAATGTTCGTAAGATAACCCAAATTCATTAAATTTGGTATTTAATTACTATAATATCAAAAATGATAAAAAATGACACCGGGTGCCTACAAAAGTATTTCTTCCTTGCTATAATTGATATTTACGCCACTGGTGCAAATTAAAAAAAATGTGGTACACTAAAAATGCTTCTTAATACATAGAACATTTATGGCAAATTTTATTAAAATATCTAAAGTGGTTTTACAGATATTAATAATTATTGATTTATTTTTTAAAATTTTACCACCTGTACCTCAAAAGTTAAGACGTTTAGGAATACGTTCATATAAAGTTCTTTTTTTAAAATGGACTTAAAAAATTCTTCCTAAATATTGACGTACAATAGACAACACCTTGTATAATGTAAAAAAAACCAACTCTGATTTTTTTATTTCTCGTAAACATTTTATCGATGTCATTCAAGAATACCTTTTTTTTTTGTTTAAGGTTAAAGCTATCCAAAAATAATATCGTTGAGCCTTTATCATACAGGGTGTTAAAAAAAAATTTCTACTATTGTGTCAGAGCTAGTCCGTCCCTGCAAACTAAATAAGCCAAATATGATTTAATGGGTTTATTTTAAAAAAAACTTTTCTAGTAACCATCATATTTAAAAAATATTAAATTATGCCTAGTGTTCCGTACACGCATTTTTATTTTGTTTATTTTTTTAATTTAGTGGTTTTAAATCAAATTTTAGTTTTTTTGTTATATTAATCAACTGCAAATAAGACTCTTTTGATTAATGTTATTTTTTTTTTCTTGGGGCAGTCCACGAAGGCTGATCCTAAGTACTAACACCGTGGGTGTCTTCAGTGTCGTAAAAGGGAGTTTTTCACACGGGACTTAAATTTTGGAGATTGGGAGGAGAAGGAAAAAATTCCGGGCAG
>JAHBCN010010578.1:0-31234 GCA_019359885.1 Listronotus oregonensis | reverse complement strand
TTTGCTCAGATTTGGCTTACTTTTTTAATTTTGGATTTATTTTGATTATTTTTTAAAAAAATTTGGGCTTTTTTGGGTTTTTTAAAAAACCTTATTTGGAAAAAAAGTAAGTTTTTAAAAATTTTTCTGAACATACTTTTTTTTATATTTATTTTTAATCAATTAAATAAGGGCCCCATTATTAAAATAAAAAGGGCCCCTTTAAAAAAATTTTTTTTTTAATTTTTTTAGTTGATAATTTTATTTGGGTTAAACCCTTTAATAATTAAAAAAAAAAGTTTTTTTTTTGTTAAAAATTTTTTTGAGTATTTTTTTTTTTTTTTAAAAAAGAACGATTTTTCTTAAAATTTTTCAGTTTTTTAGGGACCCCAGAAATTAATTTTATCACAAAGGGCATTTTAGGAAAATTTTAAATGGAAATAGCAAAAATTTTTTTTAAATATTTGGGATGTGGTCCAGAGCCAGATAATTTGGGGTTTTTCCCCTTAATTATTTTAAAAAAAAACTGTTTTTTAACAAAAAAAAATTTGGGGTGAAACTTGCAAAAAGGTCGCCTTGCCTTTTGCTATGCTTTAATATGGGGTGGACCAAGCTGGGGGATTTGTTTTTAGCATTAAATTCAAAAGGGGGGGTAAAAATTTAGTTCTAAAAACAACTTGTAGAGGTGGTTTTTTAAAGGTTTTTTTTGGAAATAGTTACGATTTTTAAAAGCCCAGCCAAACAGCTAAATGTTTGTAAATATTGAAAATTTTTTTTTTAAACAGTCATCACGATCCCTTGGAACTGGGCTAATAAAATCATCAAAAGGGGATCGTTAACTGCAAATATAAAATGTATGGCAACTAATGCTAGCCTTTTTCCCTTACACAATCTGGGGTAGTAATTGCGGAGCCGGATTTGGGGAAAATTCCGTAGCATATCATTGGTGAAAGGGTTTTAAATGACATTACTGTAATAGAACAAAAAAAATTGGGTAGGGGAACATCTAATTTTGATCGGGAAATTTTTGGGGTTTATTCAAAATTACAATCGAAGTTATATGGTATGCCTTTAGTTATAATTTAAAAAATCAACCAAATCAGTTTCTTTGCTGCTAATAAATACATGACTATGACTCAATCCATACTTTAGACGTCAATCTTGTTCTTGTTTTCATATTTTATTTATTTATTTATTTATTTATTTATTTTACAAAAATATATATAACCGTGCATGTTTGAAAAATTAAATGATAAAATTGTATATTTATTTTGGCTAAAATTGCTGTTTAATTTTAAGAAATTATTTATTCCTTTTTTGCAGGTATAGCATTAATCTGTAAAAGGAATTAGAAAGCATGGGTTATGATGTTAAAAATGAAACAGGGGTAGCTTAAACTTACCCCAAAACCCAAAGACAGACTTATTGCACTTAAGAGGAGAGTAGCTTACAATTTACCAACTGGTTTACATTGCGAACTTCAGTAGTCGAGAGATTCAAGATTTACACCCTTATATTAAAGTTGATGACTTGGGAAGGTACATACCAAAGTATTTCCACTACACCTTAGTTAGTATTACTTATTTTTTGATTTACAATTAGTAATTTTTTTTGAGCACTGGTTTGGGGACAAAAACATTAAAATTTCACAAACTGTGTTTTAAAAACCAGTTAATTTTGGATTTTATGTACACAGGTTTGAACATATTATTAAAATTAATCCCATTTTTTTAAATTGGCAAAAATAGGTATCCGTTCCACATAACACAAGGAATACATTACAAAGATGCAAACTTTTTGATTATATAAGGGATACAGCAGTATTTTTTAGGTCCTGCACACGCATTGTATATAAAAAGCCAAAAACCCCCATTTTTTGGTAAAAAAGGTTAGGTGAATTTAAGAATTAAACAAGACATACTAAAATCACATTCTGATGCAAAATAGCATAAAAAAATAAAGTACTAAAATTAAACAGAATCCACATTATGATAGTGACAGGACTTTTTTTTATCTTGGTACAGTCCACCAAGCTAAGGCCCAAATACTAATGTGCCGTGGATGTCTGAAGTGTGGCAAGAGGGAGTTTATTCACATGAGACTTAAATATTTGGAGATTTAGGGAAAAGGAAAAACTTCTACAGGCGGCAGGTTTCATAGTCTGGACACTCTAGGGATAAAGGAACAGAAAAAGTGAGAAATTTGGGGCCTCTTAAGTTGGACTGTAAAAGGACGCATAAAAAGTGGCACTACTTGTTGGTCTGTTGGGAGCTGCAACACTAAATACAACAAATTATAAAACACCCTCTTTGGCTAAAGTGTCGAAACCATCCATATTTTAACTTATTAAATTAATATATTAGTTATTATATTTAAAGAATAATGTGGTAATTATTGTAATTTTTATATTGATTTTTTAATTTAAAACAGGTGCCGTGTGGGTTCCTGAAGATGCAGTTATTAACCCAAAAGCTATATGTGACATATTGGCATTATTGGCTCAACAAGGTGGTGCTAAATACATAGAAGAAACAACGGTATCGAAAGTATTAACCAAAAATTCGTCAGTTTATGCAGTTGAAACAAGTAAAGGTAATTTATAATTTATAGAATGTTTACTCAATATTTAAAAAAAAAATGTTATTTTTGAGAAACTCATCTCATACCAAGTGTTACAGGCAGGGTTTAAAAATATCTGATATTTATGATATAATATATCATAAATATCAAATGTTTGATATATATCCATTTTGTTAATAAACAGTTATATTCTATACATACAAAAGTTATTTAATGCTTTTTAAATACTCAATAAGCAATGAAGTAAAATCGTTTTTACACTTTGTCAATTACTTTCTTTGTAAATTATAATAAAATAAACACGAAAAAAACTTACTTTTTCTTAATGAAATTTTTCTGACACGACTGACGCCATTAATTCCAGAGAAGTGGTGCCATTTATGGATTAGAACTTACTATTAGGGAGTATGTTTAAACTGTACTCCAACGCCATCTACATTAGGGAAGTAGAAATACAGTAACAAACGCCAAAAATTACTTAATAATATAAAAATTTTAAGACATTTTTGTATTGATATGTATCATAAAAAATCATTTGATATATATCGGATATACAGGGTGTTACAGAATTTTGTGAGGAAAATTTAGGGGCAGATTATAACCCAAAAAATAAAAAAAAAGTTCATATAAACATGGGCCCGAAATGCTTCGTTTTTGGATACAGGGTGATTAAATTTTTTGTTTTTATAGTTTATTTCACATTTCCAAAACTCGTGGAGATATTAAGATGAGTTTTTGTACAGCAAATGTATAAATATAGGTCACTTTACATGTAAAAAATTGTTTTCTAAGGCACTTAGATCAGTGGCGTTCATGCTGGTAAGTATTATTTTTAGCGAAAAAACTGTCGCCACTGGTTTTTCCAAAAATAGTATTGCTCTTTAAAGCCAGTTTAATTATGTTTAAAAAAGTATCTTCGGGATTTTTTCTTTCTGACTTACCTTTTTCGAAATAAAACTAAAAGTACACTTAAGAGTTTTTTGTTGGGAGTTTTTCCTATGGAGCTTAAGAAAAAAAAGATTCCGACTTTTAAAAAAGGTGAGGGCAGCTGGGAAAAAACTACAGGCAAGTGTCAGTGTTGCCATCAGGTTCTAAGGTGTTTGAGAGAGCCATTTATTCTAGAATCATGGACTTTTACACCTTCATAACATTTTAAAAGATACCCATCATGGTTTGTCCCAAAAAGCTCTACACAACTAGCAATTTTTAAAACTATTTGTTACTTAATGAGAAAAGTGGATAATAATGACAAGGTAGCAAGGAGCATTCGACACTATTGACCATCAACTAATGATGGATAAACTGGAAGGTTATGGGCTGAGGGGTGCAAGTGCTTTATTAATAAAATCATATCTTGCAGAAAGAAAGCAATCAGTATGTGTTACAAGTAATGGGAGGCAGTGGTTCTCTGGGACTACGGAGGTAAAGCAGGGTGTTCCTCAAGGCTCAATACTGGGCCCAATTTTGTTCCTGCTTTATGTGAACAGTCTTTCTGGGGTGTTTACCTCGGGTCATGGTCAGTATGCTGATGATACATCGGTTGTATTGGCGAGCGGGTGCTTGGGGACCCTATCTGGGCGTGTTGGGTGCAGCAGAGCAGATGAGGAATTGGTGCCAACAAAATTATTTAAGATTGAACGCAGATAAAACTGGACTAATAACATTTGAAAAGTCGTTAACACGAAGTCATTCCCTTTATGCTAAGATGAATGGTAAATCCGTCCCAGTAGTCAACAACATTAAATTTCTAGGAGTTATAATTGATTCAAACTTAAGTTGGAAAGACCATATTCACTCCCTGCAATCTAAATTGAACAGTATGTGTGCATTGATACGAAGATTGAGAGATTCACTTTTTGTAGGCAGTATTCGTAGTTTCTATTTTGCTTGTGTTCAGTCCCTTATAGGTTATGGGATTCTGTTTTGGGGATCTTCCACACATGCGATCAATATCTTTAAAACTCAATAGCATATTATCAGATGCATACTTAAAATTCATCCTCGATCCTCTTGTAAACCGCATTTTAATAGTCTAGGTTTTTTAACTGTTCCTAGTCTTTATTTCTTAGCCTTAGTAACGTTTGTTAAAAAATCCGCATTTATTCAGTGTAAACTCTGATTTTTACTCCAACTCCATGACAATTTTACTAGAGGCAGGGGTGGTCTTAGTATTCCTTCACAACTCAACATTTTTTTAGAAGGGACCTTATTATCTGCAGTGAAGGCTTATAAATCTTTGCCATCTAACTTGAGTGAAATAGAGAACAAGGATAAATTTCGAAAGGTTGTGATGCAGTTTTTGCAGAGTAAATGTTTCTACTCTTTTAACTTTGATTATTAATTAAATTGTTTTTTATGTACATGTAAGATGTTTCATCTTGATTGTTATTGTGCACACAGATTTAATTGGTTTTAATTAATTGTATTTATACTTTTTATGATTTTAATATGTTAGGTAATTGTATGTATTTTAAATATATTGTTTGACGTTTCTTTGTCATTGTAAATGATTTGTTGGAAATAAAGGATAAATTTTTATTATTATTATTATTACTTAGCTGTTTCATATTTTATTTATAATTTTATTATTCTATTTGTACTAATTGTTCAGGAATAATTTATTTGATTGTAACTTTAGATTAGATGCTATAAATGGCTTCCCTCTGCGTTAATGCATGCTGTAAATCGCATTCGAATATTCCTTCTGCCCCTTCGAAATATTTGAGGTCTCCGGCGGAAACAGCTTGTACGGTTACGGATTAATAAATTAATTTTTATTTCGAAAACGGTAAGTCGGGACGACAAACTCCAAGTGGTACTTTTTAAACAGAATTAAACTGGCTTTAAGAAATTAATACTAATTTTTGCAAAAACCAGTGGTGTACAGTTTTCTTCGCTAAAAGTAAGAACTTACCGGCATAAACGCCACTGATGTAAGTCCCTTAGAAAATAATTTTGTACATGTTAATGTGACCTATAATGATACCTTTGCGTGTAGCAAAACTTATCTTAATATCTCCACGGGTTTTCGAAAAATGTGAAATAAACTTTAAAAGGCGAAAAACTTCAAACACCCCGTATCATAAAAACAAAGCATTTCTGGACCCATGTTCATATGAACTTTTTTTCATATTTTTACATGTAGAATCTAACCCTAAATTTTTCTCACAACATTCTGTAACACTCTGTATATCATGATATATATCCATTGATATATATCATCGAACCCTGATTACAGGACGTATTGCCTACTACCAATGTAATAATGTTTTATTGTAAAAAATGTTGAGGTAAATATTTTAAAAACAATTTAAAATGTTTTGATGTATTTCTGTAGTTTCAGTTTAAAAAATATAATTAATCTCACATAAATATTTTGGTTCTCTTATCCATTTATTTTTTCTGGTAATATAAATTATGTGGAAATTTTCCCTTTAACTCTTAAAGCAAACCCTTCATGATTGTGTACATGGTTATTGGTTATAAATGGGCACCACCTGTATATTTATAATAATAATAATAATATTTATTGATGAATGTACATACTATACAGCAGAGGTTCCCAAACTTATTTAGTCTAACGCCCACTTTAAAAATCAGTTATTTTGTAGCGCCCCCCCATTTTTTTTTCACCTTAAAAATTTCAATAACATATTAGTCTCGCCTGGACTTTAATTAAAGCTAATAATTATAATATAATAATGCAAGTTTTTAATATTAAGAGTATCTTTTATTTAAAATTAGCAGTTATCAATATTTAGCAATAATAATACAACTTTACAATATTAAGAGTATTGGTGCAGCGGGCGGAGTGGCGAGAGGGGAGGTGAGTGCGATGCGTGCGTGCGGCGGAGAAACGTTGACGGACTATAAATGGTACAATATTTGTTTGCGCCAAACGTGAATTATAATTAAACCTTCTAATTTCTTTTATTTTTTTTAATTTTTACTAGATTAGGTACAAAAAATCCCGCGTTTGGCAAGTGGTCAGCTTGGCCGCAACAATAGATATACCTATTTTTAATACGTGTCTTCGTAGGTGGGGGGACCTCACTTGCGACACTATTACTAAATATCTTAAGATATTAATAGCGTTGTGAACGCATTAAAAATAAGAAATATTTAATATATTTGTAGTTTATATTTATACAATAAAATGGGATATAAATGTGAACTAATAAATGGATGTCGTGTAGGAGAAGAATTTTAATTTCAGTGGATTTTAAAATATGAAGTGGCTGAAGTTACAAATTACCCATCGCCCCCTTAAATCACATCAGCGCCCCCAATTTTTTCTGGGCCCCTTACCGCCCCCCTCTAGGCCTCTAGCGCCCACAAGGGGGCGTTATCGCCCACTTTGAGAAAGACTGCATACAGTATTTTCACAAGTCAAGTTATACAAGAGTAGGACTTTTAGTAAATAAAAAGAAAAGTTATTGATCCTTTTTGTAATAAGCATAAAACTTTATTAATTTGTGTAACACAATACAGGGTAAAACAAATCTGATGCTTACCAACAGTACCTTATCAGATACAGCAAAAGTTAATCTGTGGCAACATTTTAAGTTTCTGGTGGTTGTAGTAATTATTTGGGTATTTGGGTTTTGTGCCCGTGGAGACTTTTGATCAGCGTGTTGAGAATCAGTATGCAAAGTTTGAAAGAAATTGACCGAAACCCATTTTTCATAAGAAAATTACGGGGTCCTTTACGAAATTCCTGATATTTTTAAAAAATGTTCATTAAAAAGACTAAATTTTACATTTTTTCTTTTTAAAATTTTGTTGTTTTAATTTTAGTGTTTGATTCTGTACCAGGTAGGTCAATGATAGAGGAAAGTGGGTTTATTGAAAACTGGTAAATTTTATTAATTTTTTTTACCAAGTGATATATGACCAAATTGTGCACATTCTAAAAATGTTTTAGATTATACAGGGTGTGTCAAAAAAGTAGAGGAAAAAAGGACTTTTTAAAATGAAAATATTTAAAAATATACAGAGTTATTTTTAAATATTCTTGTACTTTTTTCTAAACCCTAAAGCTTTTATTAAATATATCCTATACCCATTCCTAATACTTTAGAAAATGTATATAGTTGGGTCAGTATAAGAATGAAAATTCGGTACTCTTTCAAAAGAAAAAAAATACAAAAAAAGTGAAAATCTAATAAATTTGGCAAAGCTGGGCACAGGCATCTGCTTCATGTCGTCAGGACCAATCACAAGTCGTTTTGTTTTGTTTGACGTTCAAGGAACAGTGAAAATAATAATTTTTTGTTATAGTTCCCCTTTTAAGAAAGCTACGGGTGTAGGTAGGTAGGTAGGTAGGTTTAAAGTGAGTGGATATAACACCCTTCCACCGCGACCGATCGGTCTATTGTGGCTCACACCTTTTTATATTTCTCCCACCAGGTTCAGACTCCTAATAAATCTGATGATCCTGTTGGGAGAGAGATCTTTCACCTCCCCCGGCAACAAGGTGTCGTGCCAGTGCTGGGCACGAACACAGTATGTGTTCTGCCGATTCATCCCCCTCCATGCACATGCGGCACTCGGCGTCTTCCGCTAGGCCGATCTTGTGCATGTGGTACTTTAATCTGCAGTGTCCCGTGTACAGTCCCACCAGAGTCTTAAGGTGTATCCTTGATTGCTCCAGCAGTTTGACAGCACATTGTTGGTTCGGTGGGCTTATGAATGCCTTCGAGTGTCTGAGACCCGGAAGTCCATGCCAGTACCGAAGATTTTCTCTTTGTGTCCAAGCTGATATGAACTGCTTGGCCGTTCCATAAGATATACCGATGACCGGTTCCGGCCCTGTGAATTTTGTTTCCGTCCCCTCTTGGCAAGGAGGTCTGCGGATTCATTACCCTCTAGGCCGGTGTGTCCAGGTATCCACGGCTACGGTGTACGCCAAACATAAAATTTATCCTAGGTAGGTAGGTAGGTTTAAAGTGAGTGGACTTTTTACGCCCTCCACTGCGACCGCTCGGTCTATTGTGGTCACACCTTTTTATATTTCTCCCCTTAGGATCGGACTTCTCATGAATCCGATACCAGATTGGGAGAGAGTTCTTACATCTCCTCTTACTCGTGTCGCTACCGGACACGGGCACAATGTGTTCTGATGTGTCCTGGTGTCCCTGTCTCCTGGAGAGTATGACGAGCAGACGATTAGATCCATCATGCCCTCCTCTCCCGGTCTAGTGACGTGGGTAGCTACCAGGTCCTTGTTACAGGAAGCAGATGTTCTTTCTGAGGCCGCATCTCCGGCCTTATCCTATGAAAACGATCCTATCCGCTTTCTGTTTAAAGCCAGGGAACCCATTTTCCTATAAAGGCGGTTCTGACCGCCATCTGTTTGGATTCAGGGAACCCTTCCTAAGCACCTGTTTGTTCGGGATGGATTAGCCCTTCCCCGTGAAATAGGCGCCGGTGACTTCAGGGGCACCTTACGAAACGGATTCACCCGTTTCGGTCGGCGCACCTTTGTCTGCTTGTGACCTTGAGTGGCACCTCTCGAAACGGATTTATCCGTTTTGGTCAGGGCACCTATGTCACTTTTTCCTATGAAAGCGGTTCTGTCCGCTTTCTGTTTGGAGCTAGGGAAGTAATAGTCCACCACGGCAGAGCCCCGCATTACCGCAGTAAGGCTAGATACTCTGAGAGGTCGCCCTGTATCTCAGAGGCACCGTTGGGGACACCTGTTTAAGGCACAGGATGTCATTCAATCATCAGCACGGTATGCTAACACCTTGAGTTAAAGCCTTGTGTTCATCTTAGCTTCGGATCCCGTTCCATACGGTGGCAACAAGAGTTGCCGATAACCAGCAACTCTAGCGCATGTTCCAAAAGATCCTACTGGGCCCAATCACAACGACGATGTGTGAACACAGCGGTTGGAAAATTTATTATTTATAATTAAAGTTTATTCTAAGAGAATAGAATTAAAAATATATAGATTTTTTTACAAAACCATAACTTTAGTTTTAATAAGTTCCTGTTGGGTTACTCGTTACAAGTTGACGTGTTCATTTTATCATATCAGCTGGTCTGAAAAACTACTTTTTTTCAAAGAAAAAAGTCCGATACAACATTTGTTTAGAGCAAAACTATGTTTTATTTAAAAAAATATTATTTTGTTGATAGAAAGGCTAAGATGAAAAAGTGCAAAGTATTTTATGCCTTCAACGACTGTTCCCTAAAATGAATTTAGAAATGTAAAATTTTAAATGCCAAGTGCCATTAGTGGTTTGCATTATGAAAATTATATTGCATGTTTTCTTTTCATAGTAAGCATTTGCTGGTAGGTGTTTAAAATTGAACCACCATATAAATATAAAATTATTACAAAGAAGGCCTTTCAAAAATTTTTCTATTTATCTTTTTTTTTCAAAATAAACGAGCTATATTGTACATTTAGGTACTATACATTGTGAATATTTTGTCAACTGTGCTGGAATGTGGGCTAGAGAACTGGGACTTCAATGTACTCCAAAAGTCCGGATACCGGCTTACCCTGCCGAACACTTTTATGCTACTACAGGTAAGAAATAATCATAGAAATTGGTTAAAATAGCTTTATTTGGGGAATAGAAATTTGTGTGTAAAATGACTTCAGGTTAAAGGTATAGACCGTAATGTAGCTTGAATGAAAGCTGTTTCTTGGACTTCCATTCTTCATCTTCAATTATTTAAAAAACGCAACATTTCAACTGGTAACTTTTTAAGTTAAGAATGAATTGATGAATTTTTGTTAGAAATCAATGACCTTACATCTTTAATTAAGTTTACAATAGATTAGAACCAGAACAATAGCTTGTCGTTCCTAGCAGAAGAATATTAATGCCATCCACACCTCAGTGTACTGAAAACAAACACACAAAGAACAATATCTTAATTTTTTGTCAAATCATTTTAAAAACACAATACAGGGTATTGTGGATAAAGCGTTGACAAGTTTGACACATCAAAAACGCCCCAACAAAAAATTAACAACATCAAAAAACATATCACAACTAATGAATATCTTGCAAAACTTGTGCACCAGGTATTGGAACAGCGTTAGAATAGAGCGAATCTAGTTGGAAATGAATAACGGCAACCTAGGCTTAACATCCCATATGTCAACGACGTTTCTGAAAAATAAGAATATGTAAAAACTACATGCAGTATTTGGATCCTGTGAATTCTTAAACAACCTTACAAAGACTACACTAACTAACTAACTAAAGAGTTCTTCCTATCCTTAAGGCTTTCCTTAAGGATTAGAAGAATCGCATTTAAGAAATTCCATGTGTGGCAACTCATACGTAGGCGAAACTAAAAGACCAATGGGAGTACGGATTGAAGTACACTGAAGATGCATTGGAAAAAAAGGATATTCAGAAAAGCAGCAGTCATCAGCCGAAAACCTGTGTGCTTTAGATATGAGAAATGTTAGGAAAGCACTTCTGACTAAATGTAATATAGTATTAGATATAGTATATTATATAGTATACAGGGTGGCCCACCCCATTCGCCTCGGTTTTTTTACGAGAAATGAAAAGAGTTGGGGAAAAACTTTTAGCACGGTCATATGTAGGTCCATGAGAAGCATATTTCAAAATTATTTTGAAATATACAGGGTGACCCAAAAAGAAAGTACATATCAAAGTTATATTTTTTCTTATGGAACACCCCATATTTTTTGATATTTTTAGATACTATAGACCAAATAAAGGTGAGTTATTGTTATATTTCCTATACCTAAAACTAACCCTTTCTGAGAAATTTAGAGAAATTTAAACATACAGACCATAATTTAAAAATTGTTTACACCTTGTAACATATAACGAGCTGCTCGTAATTAAATTTATTGCTTAGCTCAAGGTTAAAGTTAACGATCACATAAAAGTTTTACCTTAATATTATACAGAGTATTGGAAAAAATTGCCTTAAGTTTGGACACACATTTTATTAAATAACTTCCTTAAGTTAAATGAAACACCCTGTATTTAGTGGCCTATTTTGACGCGGAACTAAATTCCCTTTAAAACCATATTAGGGTTTCCTATACCTATTTCTTCTGCTTTTTATGCAAAAGGCGTTTTTATATTTGACTTATCATTTATCTTAAAAACGGAACACCCTGTATTGTAATTAAAAAAGCTTTTTATTAAAAATTACGTAGTTTAACTAAAAGCACAAGTTTAAATTTTTGATAATAAGATGAATCTCAAGCAAAATTTAATTTATTGCTATTTCTAAAATATTAAAGCATTCTTAAAAATGAGGATCGGAATATAGTAGAAGGCACTAATTGTTAAGACGAAATATGTTAAATTGCCCTTGTTTCTTAGCAAATGTATCAGATTTTATGGTAAAATAAAACTACTCATGTTCCAATTATTATTCGACAACAGCTGATCATCTGTGCTGGTGATCAAGGGTTTCAAAAATATTAGGATTTTCGTCACTGTAGTGGTAAAAGTTATGTCTGTTAACTAATCCGTTGGTATGAAAAATAAAGACTGATACATTTGCCAAAAAACAAGGGTAATTTAACATATTTTGTCTCAACAATTAGTGCCTTCTACTATATTTCGATCCTCATTTTTAAAAATGCTTTAATATTTTAGAAATGGCAATAAATTAGAGTTATTACTTTTGCCTGCATTTTGCTGAGAATACATCTTATTCTCAAAAATTTAAACTTGAGCTTTTAGCGAATTTACGTGATTCTTAATAAAAAGGTTTTTTAATTACAATACAGGGTGTTCATTTTTAAGATAAAGGATAAGTCAAATATTAAAACGCCTTTTGCATAAAAAGCAGAAGAGATAGGTATAGAAAACCCCAATATGGTTTTAAAGGGAATTTATTTTCGCGTCAAAATAGGCCACTAAATACAGGGTGTTCCATTTACCTTAAGGAAGTTATTTAATAAAATGTGTGTCCAAACTTTAAGGCATTTTTTTTCAACACTCTGTAGAATATTAAGGTAAAACTTTTATGTGATAGTTAACTTAAGCTAAGCAACAAATGTAATTACGAGCAGCTCGATATATGTTACAGGGTGTAAACAATTTTTAAATTATGGTCTATTTTTAAATTTCTCTAAATTTCTCAGAAACGGTTAGTTTTAGGTATAGGAAATATAACAATAACTCACCTTTATTTGGTCTATAGTGTCTAAAAATATCAAAAAATATGGGGTGTTCCATAAGAAAAAATATAACTTTGATATGTACTTTCTTTTTGAGCCACCCTGTATTTTTTCAACTAATTTTGAAATATGCTCCTCATGGACCCACATATGACCGTGCTAAAAGTTTTCCAACTCTTTTCATTTCTCGTAAAAAAACCGAGGCGAATGGGGTGGGCCACCCTGTATATAGTATTAGATCTTGATGATTCCATCCGACCATCGCCTCATCAATAACTTAGTTTTTGTAAAAATACTTTGTAGTCGTGTTACTTATTTAGTATTCACCCAAAAACAGCTGGCTAAAATGTTGTGTTTTAAAATCAATTTTAACGGAAGTCCAAGAAGCATTTTGCATTCAATAAAGATTTCCTTCCTCTTCGAATATGATAAATAAATTAATATTTTCCAAAAGTCAACAACGTTGGTCTAAAATAACGCTTCCTTTCATATTTTACGTTACTAAGGATCATTAGTGGGTTATACACAACTTATGGAATGACTGCGTTCAGGAATCGTATGATTAGTAATTATAATGAGAATTATTTATCCGTTGATTGATTTGTTTTGTATTAAGATAGAATCAGTAGAAAAAAGCATATAATACTGTAGTTTGTTATTGAACGCGTTTTTTTTTTATATTATAACTAAGTGCTATGTTTTACCTTAATTATATAGTATGTATGGGAACATGTAGTTCTGTCTAATAGTATATAGTCAATATTTCCTTATTTTTAACCACAAAGATTATTACTTGTAAAATAAACAACGACACTAATGTTAACATTTGATTTATTAAAAAACTGTGTTTTTAATTTAGGAGTATTGGCACAGGGAATGGATGAATCTCTCCCTATAGTAAGAGATTTTGATAGTCACACATACGCAAGAGAATATGACGGAGGTCTAATGGTTGGTTGGTTTGAACAGGAAGCCAAAGCAGCATTTGAAAAGGGAAGGTGCCAAAAGATTGGGAAAAACATATTAAGCAAGACCAAAATCACATTCGTAAGTTGATTTATTTTTTTATACATAACAACACACATCCATAGAAATTTTTTCTATAGGTTTCCCTTACGAAGATATAAGGATGATTCTGTTTATTTTTAGTATTTTTTTAACTACCAAAAATCGATAAGTTTTAAATACAATGTATATCAAATAAAACTATAAATGGTTTTTAAGGACTTTAATCTAAATACAGTAGTGCATTCAATTTCCAAGCTAAGAACATTTAAAATTCAACTCTTTCACCCTTAAATCAGTTGCGCTAATGTAGGTTTATTTTTATTAAACCCTGACATTAATAAAATCGATGAAGAGTACGTTATGTTAGTTTAGTAAACTTTTCCAATATCAAAAAAAAAAAACTTTTAGGTTAATATCGGACAGAGCGTGACAAAACATCAGATATTCAGATTAATCTTAATTCGCTGTGGGCATTGGTTACATGTAGGTTTTTGTCAAAATATGTGTTTTATTGGTGATTGTAGCCAATCATTTTAAGTCGTTTAAAGTTAATACACAAAATTT
The DNA here is from genome assembly GCA_019359885.1 of Listronotus oregonensis. Lineage (NCBI taxonomy): Eukaryota > Metazoa > Arthropoda > Insecta > Coleoptera > Curculionidae > Listronotus > Listronotus oregonensis. Next base: position 16,962 of record JAHBCN010010578.1, on the reverse strand, counting down.
ATAAAAATAATTTATTTTAGACAAGTAAATAGTAATATCAAATACTTAACCGTTTTGGTAGGCGCTAAGAGGTCATAGTATTGAGCATATTTTGCGGACGTCATATTTTTGACAGATGTAATTTTTAAAATGTTTTATTAACCGCTTTATTTTTACCGATTTTTAGTAAAAATGGTACCTACTTATATATAACTAAAAATTTAAATGGAAAATACCATATTTGACAAAAAATCTTCAAGAATATACTACTGGAGACAGCCCTGCCGCTTGGCTGGTCAAACAAGTTTGCGAAAGCGGAGCCGACCAACATCAGCACGCGGAGCGAGAAAAAAAAAGGTTACACTCCGGTTTCCTTTTTCTTTCGCTTGCTTGTTCGCCCGGCGAAGCGGTATTAAGGCTGCCTTCCGTTTTTCTCGAAGTATAAAGTGTGTTGATTAGTTAAATTAAGGATTACCTTTATATTAGGTCCTCTTTGGGAAAATGCCGTTAGTCGGTTTCCCATTCTAAAAAGTTGCCGTGATCCAGAATTGGTAAACTCTCCAGACAATTTTACTCCTGATGGAAGATGGATACTAGGAGAAGCACCAGAAGTCAAAAATTATTTTGTTGCATGTGGAATGAATGGAAATTCATTACAGGTAAATAGTTTAAAACCTGACAAAATTTTATACAGGGTGTCCCACTAAGGGTGGAGAGGTACGTTATTACGGAAACCATAGGCCCTAGAGCCTCGAGGAAAAAAATTTAACTACTAAATCGGCCAAAGGAAATTAAACGAAAATATTTTAAAGCTCCTAGAATGACCGCTAGATGGCGTAACTGCTAAGACAAAACAAAAAAATTGAATTTTTTTAAAAATTGTTTCATTAAGGTACTATTTTGAGAACGGGAATAAAAAGTTCATCCAATTCTGCGTCAGTTTGCTTTTAAGATTTTTTTCGTATCTCTGATAATAAGGGTGGGGGGAGCTGGTAAATAAACTATTTTTAAAATTGCTTTAACTTCCGTAACCATTATCCAAATTTACTCAACTTGAGTACGTTTGACAGAGCATCTTAAGCTTATTAAAAAATTATTTTGGTGATGGCCGCTAGTTCTTATCTTTTTTCCAGAGGGCGCTGTTCGTAAAAGTTTCAGTTTTTTCAAATTTTCTTAAAAAAATTAAATGGTACGGCATACTTTTTTACGGCAGTTTTAAAGAGTATAAAAATGACTAAATTTTGGCGAAATCCGCGTTCTGATATCTTTATTCGTTTTCGAGTTATTTTCAAATAACCTATTTTTTCTTTAAAAATTAATGTTAGCCATTAAAAAAATGCTTTTTTCTGCGTAAAATCTTAGCTAAGTAGGCCTTGAAAACAATAAAATACTTTTATTTTTATTTAGAACTTACCGCATTTAAAAGCAAGCGTGCTAACAGCAAGATAAAATAAGAACACTATTAGAACACTAACACTATTAAACAGAAATAATGATAAAACACATTATTGTTTAAAAAAAGAACAAACACGAAATCTTTACAACTGTTCAAAATGCTTTCCATTATTTTCAATGCAACGATTTAGCCTACGGTGGGTGCTTAATACGGCTGCTTCAATTTCAGGTCTTGGAATTTGAGCAATAGCATTTTGAATCCTTTCAATCATATTTTCGGGGGTAGTAGGACGTGTCTGAAAAACCATGTCTTTTACTCTTCCCCATAAATAAAAATCGAGCACAGTAAGGTCTGGGGATCTAGCTGGCCATGGAAACAAACTTTCCCTTCCCATACAACCGTTTGTGTGATTCTGGTCTAAAAAGTTACGAACTCTCTGAGAAAAGTGTGCCGGATATCCATCATGTTGAAACGACATGTTTATTCTTGTTTGTAGACGAACGTTCTCTAAAAGAGCCGGTAAGACGTTTGTTAAAAAGTTCAAATAAATCTCTCCGTTAAAAAAACCATCAAAAATAAACGGTCCAAAAATTTGATCACCCAATATGCAACACCACACATTCACACTCCATCGATTTTGATGATCTACTTCACGCATCCAGTGAGGATTATCTACCGACCAATAATGCATATTATGCAAATTGACACCTCCAGTGCTCGTGAACGTAGCTTCGTCAGTCCATAGTATGCGGGACAAAAATAGGGATCTTCGTCGACCATAGTTCTTAACCAGTAATAGTGGTCTAATCTTCTGTCAAATCAGTTTCCGAAAAGAGCCTGATGCAATACAATATGATATGGTCTATTAAAATTCGATGGACCGACGTTTACTAATTCCTAAATCCAAAGCTATTATTCTGGTGCTTACATGTGGATTGATCTGAACATATGCAAGTACATTGATAATATTGTCTTCATTTCTAATTCGCCGATATCTTCTAGGCGCTGGAATAGGATGCACCCGTCCTGTTTCGCGCAAACATCTAGACAAACGGGTAAATACTTTTCTTCCTAAATGCCTTCTATCGGGATAGTTAGCAACATATTCTCGTTCAGCTAAACAAGCATTTTCAAAACACTGAAAATAAACGGCTAACATGTCATAGGCTTCCGCAGTGGAGTAAGACATTTTTATTAATTCAGTTAATTAACAATTAAAAAAGAAAATTACAAATCTGGACAAATCATAAACTAGTTGTAGAAATTGTTAAATAATCAATGGGTTATGATAAATCAAATGTCAAACAATTCTAATAGATGCAAAGCTATGCTAGATTGACGAAAATTTGTTTCCATGGCAATCTGGATCAAAGTAAGGAATGGTTTTTGTTAAATGAAGATTAATTTTATTTCTTTATGTTTGGAATAAAATAAAAATTTAAAGAAAAATAAAAGTATTTTATTGTTCTCAAGGCCTACTTAGCTAAGACTTTACGCAGAAAAAAGCATTTGTTTAATGGCTAACATTAATTTTTGAAGAAAAAATAGGTTATTTGAAAATAACTCGAAAACGAATAAAGATATCAGAACGCGGATTTCGCCAAAATTTAGCCATTTTTATACTCTTTATAACTGCCGTAAAAAAAGTATGCCGTGCCATTTAATTTTTTTAAGAAAATTTGAAAAAACTGAAACTTTTACGAACAGCGCCCTCTGGAAAAAAAGATAAGAACTAGCGGCCATCACCAAAATAATTTTTTTAATAAGCTTAAGATTCTCTGTCAAACGAACTCAAGTTGATTAAATTTGGATAATGGTTACGGAAGTTAAAGCAATTTTAAAAATAATTTATTTACCAGCTCCCCCCACCCTTATTATCAGAGATACGAAAAAAATCTTAACAGCAAACTGACGCAGAATTGGATGAACTTTTTATTTCCGTTCTTAAAATAGTACCTTAATAAAACAATTTTTAAGAAAATTCAATTTTTTTGTTTTGTCTTAGCAGTTACGCCATCTAGCGGCCATTCTAGAAGCTTTAAAATATTTTCGTTTAATTTCCTTTGGCCGATTTAGTAGTTAAGTTTTTTTTTTCAAAGCTCTAGGGCCTATGGTTTCCGTAATAACGTACCTCGCCACCCTTAGTGGGACACCCTGTATAATACATAATAACAAATAGGTACTTTCTTTGGTCATAAAGGCTTCTTAATAAAAAAAATAGAATTCCTGGTAGGTACGACTACTAGGTTGGTTGCTTTAAAATTACGAGGCCTTTAAACAAATGAGTAACCCCGGGCCCAGCCAAAACGATTACACCTATTTCATCCTTGTTGGGAATGGTCACACCGACGTAGGCCGTAGCCACCCTTGACAGTGAAGCAGGCACTCTAAAAACAACCTTAATTAAAACAAACATTAGAATAAATAAATAAATGTATATATATGTTTTTTTATATATATATATATATATATATATATATATATATATATATATATATATATATATATATATATATATATATATATATATATATATATAAAATATATATATATATATATATATATATATATATATATATATATATATATATATATATATATATATATATATATATATATATATATATATATATATATATATATTATATATGTATATATATTGTGGTGAGTTTTTTTGCAAATATAACTTTTTTCGGTTCCATTGTGAAATTTTCTTGGAAATACCCCAAAAAAATTCCCTAGAAGTTTCAGCCCTTAATATTATTATTATTTAGTACTCCCCCAAAGCCATTGTTCGCATAGTCTCTTACCGAGTCCCATGTATCCCCACAAAACACGACAGCTGTGTCATCAGCATAAGACACCACAGATCCGTTCTGAATTGGGAAGTTAGTCAGTGAATTAATGTATGCAAGAAAAAGAATTGGCCCTAGAACAGTACCCTGTGGAATGCCAATCTTAATTTTAAGTGGGTCACTCATTGTATGTCCAACCCTAACAGACTGCGTTCTGTCACTTAAGTAGTCACTGAAAACCTCCAACACAGTGCCCCTCACTCCATAAGATTCCAACACCTGAAGAAGCAAATCATGGGGAACCGGCATTTGACAGCCTTCGCCAAATCCAGAAAGACAGCAAGACATTTCTTTCCCTTGTCCAGATTATCTGTGACCTGTTCACACAGTTCATAAACTGCATCAGTTGTGCTAAGAGCGTCCCTAAAGCCATACTGACGTTTAGATAAAATTTCATTTTAGTTAAAAAATTCCACCAAACGATTCTTCAGACATTTTTCAAAAATCTTAGAAAATGTGTTTATGATACTAATGGGTCGATAGTTGCCTATATTAGATCTGTCTCCTGATTTGTGAATGGGTTTGACTATTGCCACTTTAAAAGATTTAGGGACTTTAGCTGTTCGAAAAATCAAGTTAATGATGTGAGCGAGTGGTGAAGCAATATACATGTGAAGGTGTTTAACAATTTTTGAGGTTATGCCGTCAGCACCAGGAGCACAGGAATTCTTTAGTGAGGCTATTTGTTTAATAATTTCATTTTTATTTGTTGGCCTTAGGAATATAGAATATGGTGCCGTTGATTTTATCTGTAGGGGATTGGAAGGCGACTTTATTTCTTTATACATGTTGTAACCAATATACTTAACTGTGATTTTGTTTCTTACATAATATAACTTTTATTTTAGTTTTTTTTTATAAAGAATATAAAATATTTGTAGTTTAAGTTTAAATAATATGAAATATAAAACGTGTATGTATTTATAGTAAAAAATACCTTAACCTTGACTTTGAGTCTAATAAATACATAATATAATAATTCTAAAAATAGTATTAGTTTTTTGAACATTGAAAACATGCGGACCCCAACTTAATACAAAATAAATCATGTCGCCCGTAATAACATATGACTTTGACATAACTGCAATACAATAACATCTGCAGTACTGCATTGCAGAAAAAATTACTAAAATAAATAAATCAGATTTTTGTAGCCAATAAATCGCTAGCCAAAGGTAATAATATGCCATTTTCGTAGCCCTTGTTACAAAAAAATTTGTATTTTCCCCAACTTTCCACTTTAAAAGGTGTGATATCTGTTTTGTAATTCGTATGGTGTTTTAGGGTGCTGGTGGAATTGGCAAAGCAGTAGCTGAATGGATCATCGAAGGAGAGCCAAAGCAGGATTTGCTTCCATTCATTTTACAGCGTTTTTTAACTGTTCACAATGGACGACATTATTTGCGACAAAGAATTAAAGAAATAGTGGGAAGGTAAGTAAGTTACCATTTGTTATCTAGAAGTTAGTTTAGCAAAATGGTCTCTTTTAGATAAAGTCAACGATTTTTTGATGGTTTTATTTTTAACATTGGACATTTTTGTAATTATGTATCAAGTACTAAGAATTGTAGGCTTGGTGCAACAAGAAAGATTTAAGAATAGTAGCATTATTCTTAAATTACTAAAATTAAAACATAAACTGCAAAAAAAAAGAAGATACTACTCCGCAGAAAATTTGACAGCACTGAAATAAATAAACTAAATTGGAAAACTTTTATTTAAGAAATCTCTGCCTTTGCCTTTTTAAGAACCAGCAGTTAAATATCTTTTTCCATAAAAAAAAAACACTTTCGGTAATTACCATCTAAAGTTCTTTCGATGTTTAAATCTAACGTCAGACCAGAACGACTCGAGCAGACGCCTGTTCCCAGCGTTGTCACATTTGTTAGATTATTACTTTTTGGTAGATTTACCCCGGTTTTAGATTTTTAGCTTTTTGGTATTATCCAATAATGAATACAGTTAAATGAAACTAGACTCTAGTTTACCAAACGTAATTGCTTCATGCGAATAGATTGTCAGATAATATTGAAGAGTTTTGGCATACGGTAAGCTTATTAAGGAATAATGATGAAAAATTAAAATACGGAAATATCTATAATTTTGTAAAACAAATACTGTTTTTGCCTGTTTCAAATGTAAAATGCGAAACAATTGTTTCAGCTTTTAATCGCATTAAAACCTATGATGGTAATAAATTTTTAAATAAAAATATCTCTTCAATATTATTTGCTCTAGAGGGTTTAAACAAAATTGAGAATTGAACGAACTTTGATCCACCAGATAAACAGATGTTAAAATCAATGAAGGACAAAATATTATATACATGTATTAAATCTGACCTGAAAATAATTAAAAAGGTAGATTTTATTTTGAAGTAAGACTATCATACTTTTTGTTTTGTTTTTTAACCAAATTTAATTTTTCTTTTTTTATTTGTATAATAAGCATATTAAATTGGTTTTTTTTCTAAATGCCTGTAAATCGAAACAGAAATAAGAAATGCATCACTTTACAGAAAAAGTGGTGAAAATACATAAAAACGAATCTGAATATTATTATGGTCCAGAAAAACTGTAAAAAATCAAGATTTTTTCTTTATATAAGTTCTTGCATTGAAAAAAATATTTGGTGGATTCCCTAAATAACACGTGGCAACGCTGCATGTGCCGGCATGGTGAAATCGTCCGTAAATTGTGCATTGGAACGTCAAGCGGCTTTTAAATGCCTAGATGTTGTTTTGGCACGAGCGTTTTATATTTGAAATTGAAATACTTAAAAATACTTATAGCTCTGTTATAAATTCATTGTATTCAAAAAACATAGGCGGAAGTGTTATTTAGGTATGAAAGGTTATTTTTAGCAAAAACAAAAAAAATATGAAAGGGTCTACGGCTTAGGCTTTCGGTAAAAAGAAAATTAGGACTTCTGGGGTAACAATCTATAAACAAAATAGCTACAGAGATGTGTATCTCTTAGCTATTTGGTAATCTGTATGCTTGGCTGCCCAATTTCGTTGAGGTGCGATCATATCCGATGACACGTAGGGTTAAGACCAATGAGCTGACAGCATAGATAGAGAAAGCATTTCATTCATAAACGCAATCGAGAGCTGCGCCCAACATGTTTTGTGTTTATTATTGGCGATAGAATGGCAAAAGCATAGTTTGTACTTACTTGTGAAATGATAATCCAGGAATCATATCCGTCACTTCTCACACTTGGCACTGCCTTACCATTTTAATTTAGTAAAAGTTCTTACACAAAACTAAAATTTACATAATTGTCACAAAAATAACCCAAAAACAACAACAAACATTCATACTAAAACGCCATATTTAATGTATCATCTGTCAGGCGAAGCCGAAGGTGGCCGAAGTACAACGACTATTAGTCGTTGGCTGAAGTACGCCTCTACGAAAAATGCACTGTTGTCACGTTGTCGCGCCTTTATTAGTAGCTGTCCAAAAACAAAATAGTATTTTGACATCATTACTTTTCTCTGTAATACTTTATAGTAATAAATATAACAAATATTATTCACAGTTTAAAATACAATAGTAGAGCTTATTTTGATGTAATTTAAGGAATAAATTAAGTAAAATTTAATCATAATATACTATCAAGTAAATGAAACAGAAAGATACTTGGCAGCCACGCTTTACGACAAAATAGTATCTGTAGTAACCATTTTCCCGGGTTTTTGGTGGATTTTCTTGTTTGAGTATAGAGGTTCATTCATCGCTCGGCAGAACCTTAGAATATACGTTTATGATGCCACGCTTATGCCAAATCGATGCTTTCTCCAGTTAATCTAACAGCTCATTGGTTAAGACTGAATAACGACAGCTTTCGAGGTGTCTCCTTAAAAGCGATGTAGTTCTCTTTCATTTTATCGTTTATATAAAATTATAGCTATCTCTGTTGTCGAGTTTAAAATAGCAATTTTTTATTTGTAATTTGCAAAATTCAAGATGGCGGGTCTAATATGACGGACCAAATATTTAAAATTCTTCCGATTTACGCCAGAGTTGGTATACAGGAGTTGTAATATCACGAATTGGGGGTAAGTTTTTTAAACTTTATAATGGCGGGTTCAATATGGCGCAATGATTTTTGAAAATCTCTTAAAAATAAACTTCTAATGGTTTCCAATAAAGTAGCTATTGTAATAAAAAAAATTATATTTAAATGCATAAATCTCCAAAACAACTAACTTAAAGTACATCGTGTCAGGTATCGTTAAAAAGGGAATAAAAATATCTTTAAAATGAGGTATAACTTGACCACCATTTCCATTTAAGATTTTAGGGTTTGTTATATCCCTTCCTAAAGGGTTGCAAGTATGAGAGGGACATTATGATCATTAGGTGTCCCCCTCAAAAATAAAATTACCGGGTTCGAGGGCTTTTTAAAAAAATTACGGATTTGTCTACAATAGCCTCTGGTTCGTTTTCGTTGCGCCACCATGTATAAGTGAAGCAGATGGTGACCTTCATATTTTAATTATATAAACCTGAGCTATATAGGAATTATGGCCTGATTTAAGATACGTCTGTCCCAATATATTATTTATGTAGACATTATGGTCTGATTAAAAGTGTCCAGGGCTAACTTAACTATAATAACCTAATATCTAATTTATTATTTGCCCATTTTGACAAAATGTTTTTCTAAAATGCTTAAAAGAAATAACAGTACTTTATTGTTAAATATATAATTCAGTAACACGGGCATTTTAAGCCTATTTAGTTTCTTAGAAACTATCTACTTAAACTGCAAGGTTTGGAGAAATTATAAAAATGTTTGCAGAAAAGATACTTGAACTCGGGTTTTATTGGTGGCGTATCTGGTATAGTATATTCCAGTGATAACGTTTAATCATCATCTAAATTGTTTTCATCATCGGACGAATAGTTTTTTTCATTTTTTCATCATCGTTCGATGATGAAAAAGAATTAAATGGTTATTAAACGACTAAAATATATCCCTAATAATTATTTTAATTCTTATAATAATTTGTTGTTACACATTTTACATGTATCTCTGTATTTTTTTATAAAAATTTTTGGATTGAAGTAGTTAAAATGAGTAATTTGTATGTTATAATGGGTATTATTACTAATAGCCCAATCAAATAGTACATTGTAGCAAGCATGAAATAGACTATTTAGTTTTATTATTTAAATTGATCTATTAGGGTGCTAATAACAGTTATCTATGGTTTCCCACCAAAATTTTTGATGGGAGAACTTTTGGCAGCCCAAAAACCACGAGTTTTTTGGACTTTTTTCAGTTTTTTCGATATATCTCAAAAACTAATGGTCCTATCGATTTTTTGATTCTGTACTATTTTAAAGAGAATTAAATGTTCTAAAATTTTCACCAACTAAAGTCCTGTCTAACTGTAACAGCAAGCGAGCTATAGGCCGTCAGAAATTGACTATTTTTGCTAAGATTGCAAAAAAACGCCAAATCGTCCTATTAACTTCTTCATATTTCATTATAACTCGTCCAAAAATATTATTAGAATGTAATGACAAAAGCAATAATATAATATTTAAAATAAAGTTCTTACTTAATTTGACCAAAAATTGCAAGAAATTGTGTCTTTTTTTTTATAAAAGTTGAGAGGTTGTGGAAAGAATGTAATCGAACGCGCAGTAATTTCGAAAGAATGCATGCAGAGTGGCTCAAAAAAAATTAAGAGATTGTATTACTAATGACATTATTTGACGTAATTCTAGGCCTTCATCCACATTATGCAGTAGGCCAATAAAGTTTGTATTTATGAAAGAAAATAAAGACTTAGTTCGAAATGAGGAACATATTATTAACACATCAATAAACGAATTAAAACTTTATGAGCTTATCTGTGAAGGTAATTCCGTAAAAATCTCATACAAAATGCTATTTACTATGTTTCATGGAAGTTACATTATCAAGAACTAATTCCGCTGCAAAGTGTACTATTTGTGGAGTCACACCCAAGGAAATAGATTCAGTTGCAGTTTTAAGTAAATCACCTAAAATTGAAAACTATCGATATGGTTTGTCAAGTTTACATTGTTGAATACGTTGTTTTAAGTGCCTCCTACATATATCATATCGATTACAAATTAAAAGTTGGCATTTCAAAACAACAAAAAAAAACCAAAGTGAATTTTAATCTAGAATGGGTCTAATAATTGTTAAACCTAAGCCTGGGTATGGCTCCACAAATGATGGAATTACTGCTAGGCGTTTTTTTCATAACCCACAAATAAGTGCAGAAATCACAATAGTAAATTCTGAATTAATTGAAAATTTTCCTTTAATTTTAAAAATTCATAGCATCTGGCTATAAAATTAATACAAATGAATTTAAATTTGTATTAGATCAGACAAGAACATTATATTTATCATTGTATAATTGGTACTATATGCCCAGTACAGTTCATAAGGTATTAGTTCACGGGGGTAATATAATCAAATTTTTTGACTTACAAGTTGGTCAGCTTTCGGAGGATGCTTTGGAAGCAAGACATAAAGAATGTCGACAAATTTCTATTAAATAATGCCCGTGCTCTAGAATATCTGCAAATACTGATATAATTAAAATGCTTTTGTTAACATCCGATCTCCATTCAGCTAGCCTTAGAAGATTTAAATCTAAGGAATGCTCTACCAAATTCGATTTTCAATTTAAAAAGTATGTGTTTATTAAAAAACCTGAGAATTTTCCTACTTCTTTAGATTTTCCTAACTTAAATTTAATTGAGGAATCAAGTAGTTTTGATTCAGAATAATTAGCCTAAAATTTTATTCATGATTCATTTTTGACTATTTATTTCATTTTGCAAGCTATTGCTAATTTTAAAAATTGGTTTTTATGTTTAGTAGTTTTATATTAAAATTTATTTACTTATATTAATATGTTTTATTTTTCAATTTAAAAAAATTAAGTAAGTTCGGTTGTATTTCGGCCACACTGTATACATGAAATTATCATGACAAAAACCCCAACCAAAATAAAAAATCGACGGATACAAGCGTTTTCTCGAGAAAAAAACACCCGAATTTTAAATGAATTTATAGGTTATTTTAGGGACACACTGTACCCTAGTCGTGGCATCAAAACTTTAAAAACCCCTTAGAAAGTATAAGCGACGGGCTGTAGATAACAATTTTTTTGTTTTTAAATTGCGTTTGGTGTAATCAGAGTTATGATTTTTGTCCCGTCATATCATAAGATCGTAACACTGTGCGTCACCCCTCCCTTCTACCTACGCCCTTTCCCTTCACTTTTCCGCTCTAAAGACCAAAGCTAGGGCTTTTTTAAGTCAACCATAATCAATTGTATGATTCTTATAATACTTTGGATGAGTTATAATGAAATATGAAGGAGTTAATAGGAGGACTTGACGATTTTTTGGAAAATTGGCAAAAATAGACAATTTTTGACGGGCTGTAGCTCCCTTGTGGTTAAAGTTAGTGACATTAGTTAGTGAAAATTATATCAAATAAAAATCGATAGGACTATTAGTTTTCGAGATATATCGAAGAATCTGAAAAAAGTCCAAAAAATTCATGGTTTTTGGGATGCCAAAGGTTCTCCCATCAAAAATTTTGGTGGGAAACCACAGATTACTGTTATAAGCACCCTAATAGACCTCTTAAAACAATAAAACTAAATAGCCTATTTTATGCTTACTTGTGCCCTATTTTGAATGACAATTTGATTGGGCTATAAGGTTAAGTAATAATTTTTAAAATGTTCCCTTGAAGTAAAATTTTTATAATTGGTATTTTTGACTTCTGTGGAATGAGAACTTCAATTACCAATCATTATTTTACTTGTCGCTCATTGGGCAAAAATCGGTCATTTTTATACTCCCTCCTTTAGTAAGCACTGCCCAAATTTTTCTAAACAATTTTAATTTTAGGCATTATTCTGTATTATATCCATTTCAATGTGAATATAAGTATGCAAGAGAACTAAGATGTTCCCCTTTGTATAGTGTGCTACAAACAAGAGGAGCTGTTTTTGGCATCAAAATGGCTTATGAAAGAGCTCTATATTTCGATTCCACTTACCAAAGTACGTAGTGTGGTATTACATAGTAAGTATAAAGGGTTTTCTTTTAAAACGTTTTGTTTTTTTAAGCTTTAAAATCGTCGCTGTCGTGATCGCCTAAATATTTAAAAATATTTTTGTAGAGGGTCAACGAAAACTTCAAATGCCCGAGGGGACATTTTTTAAACCCAAATTTTTTGATTTTATGAAAGAAGAATATCTTGCCTGTATTGAAGGTGTGGGTATAATAGATATGTCATCCTTTTCAAAGGTTGAAATTAAGGTAAAGTAAGTAAAAATAGTGTCTGTTACTTTTTTAAAAATAAAGTATGTCTTTACGCGTTTAAATTTTTCTTTTTTTTTTTATTTAGTCACCGGGAAATGAAGCCGTTCAGTACTTGCAAAAAATATGTTCAAATGATGTAGATGTTCCTGTCGGAACGATAGTCCATACTGGAATGCAAAATGTCAGAGGTGGCTATGAAAATGATTGCATGCTCGTCAGGCAATCAGCAAACAGGTAAAATTCCCAAATAAAATAAACAAGTCAGACTATTCTTTTAAGCATAATAAATATTTGCAGCATAAGAAAACCTTTAGTTTATAAAATTTTATCCTTGATCCCTTGAGTTTCTTGGTGAATCCCACACTGTTGTTGATCATTACATATTATTCAAAGCTTTTGGCCAGGTCTAGCAAGATGCGTTCCCTAACAAAGATTTATTTTTGTTTCGTACACTCGCATTTCATACACCTCAAAAATTTCCCAAATATTTTGAATAATTATTTCCTACACAAAATTAATTATTCAGTTTTTGACATTTCGTTTCGTACACCAAACACTGAGGTAGGTTTCTGTCTCTGATGGTTCATAAAATATGGTTAAACCAAATTAAAACTAATTTTATAACCAAATATCAAAATATTTATTGCTCACATATAAGATGCAGAAATATAAGATATTTATTTGGATAATAGTGATATTAAAATAATCTAATAATAATTTATGTTTTAACTATCTACCTAAACAAAATAGTTTACTGTTCCTACTTTTAGTGATTTATCACGTCTGAAATATAATTGGGGAAAATAAAAAGCCGCTTTAACTAACCAGAACTAACCATGACCGACCAGAACTGAGGGCTTTTGATCATGTCTAAATTATCCCTAGGTAAAATTTATTAACAAAAGATTAATCATTTTTAATATGGTATTTATTTGGTTGATTATTTGGGTCGTTACAATGGTCGCTGTACGAAACGAGAAGCATAAAATTGATTTGATAATTCAGTGTACAAAACGAGAATATTTCAGGTAAATTTCTGAAGTGCACGAAACTAGAAAGTCCGTTAATAAACTACCTTCCTACGGTCCTTTACCTAATCTTTGTTCTAAGTTTTCCAGTTTCCTTTTTAATCGATGTGTCTCAATTATTGTAGATGGCAACGAACCCAAGGACTAGAATTAACGCAACGCCAGTTTGTAGACTGGGTGTTTGGTATAGTGATCTGTTTGTTTTTGTTTTGGAAAAACGTAAACAAATTGCCAGATTTCAAAAACCAAAATCAGGAAATTACCTTAAAAATGTAATAAAATTATTCAAAAATATTGGTTTTTGTGTTAATATAGGCAACATCGATTTAAATATAAACATTTTATTAATATGACAGTTCCAAGCATTCATTTAATAAAAAATGATAGTAAATCAGGTGTTGTACGGCACTCCAATATCATTTTATCTCTTTCTAGTAGGTTGTATTATTCAATAACACGTTGTGTAATATAACTTGATCAACAGCAATCGAATTGGGCATCTAAAGTAAATGTCATATCTGTCTGTCACACAAAAATAGTTTTCCGGCTTTAAAATTAATTTTTAACAATAAAAAATCATCGATTTATAAAAATGTAATTTATGGGGCAATGACATAAACATTGAAAAAGTTATTATTTCCGGAGAGATGTTATTTAGTGTGTTGTTGTGCCGTGTGTTTACAAGAACTATCCCTCCTTGCCCCCCTGAACATATTAATGCCAAACAAGGTTTGTTTACTTTATTTCTATCCAAGAATTCGTTGGTAGATGGTCACTCTCAGACTTTCACCAAGTTAGTGCTGGGCTCAGTACTGGCACCAACTCTATTTCTTCTTCAAATTAACGATCTTTTCTATTCACAATCAATCGCATTCAGAGTTTCGCTGACGATAGTACCCTTTACTTTAATTTTTCAGTTTCTTAGGCCAGTCTCTAACCTTTATTTTGGAAAAAAAGCGCGGTGTACTGCATATATATCTTTTACAGAAGATTAAATTACTATTTAATATGGGCGCCAAAAATCTTGTCCACTTTAATGCCTCTTAAACACAATCCTGTCCTCTGTCGCAAAAGTCTGCTAATACTAATAATTTACTTTTGAGCGGCCAAGTTCTGCAAAACCAAGAGTCATTTAACCTTGTGGCGGTTACTTTTGAGAATAACCTTAACTGGCATAAACACATTACATCCGTAGCCACAGCAGCTTCAAAAGCTCGGATTCCTCTTTCAACCAGAAAATATTTTCCCCTTCTAATATGTATACTCTATATGTATTAGAAATCAGACCCTTCTTAAAATATTTTTTTATTCCTTCTACAATTCTTAGAATTCTTGATTCCATTCAAAAAAGAACTGTCCGCATATAGAAAAGCTTACTTCTTTTGTCCGTTTTATAGATATTTTCACTGCTTCTGCGCGAAGGAGTTAATTTCTTTCCTGGTAGTTTTATTTTTATGCATCCCTTTACAGTACAACTGGACACGTACCAAGCTTCCCATTTTGTTCGTTCTTTCACCTCTAGAATGTCTAGCCTGTGGAACCTACTGCCTGCAGAAGTTTTCACCTCTCCAAGTTTCCAAACATTAACACCCCTTGTTAATAAACCACCTCTTACCACGCGTAAGACACCCAGGAAATCTTACTACGCCTTTGTGGATTGTCCCAAGATTTTAAAAAAATGATAAAACATAATATTTGCATTTAGCTTATGGTTATTATTTCAATAAGTTAGATTAGTTTAATATGTACAATAATGGGATAGTTTAAAAATATATATTTATTTCTATTCGATTTAACTAAAGATATGTGTTAGTTGTGTCCAAAATTAATGGTGCATGTATTGGGCCGTCGGAAACCATCTCGGATGGCTTAACAGATCCTATTACAAGCATTAGCAATTTGGGACACACTGTGTATTTGGAAAAACATAGTACAAAGCTCAAACTTCTACCGGAGAACACCATATAATGGTTAAATATAATATGTAATCTAGGTTTAAGCTATATTAAGCAGTTTAGATAAAATTTTACCTGTTGTTTCATGTTAAATATTTAATTTAATATTATATTTTGAAGTTTTAAATGATTAGTAACATTTTGTGAAATATATTTTTGGTTTCTGATATTAATCGGAAATTATTATGCACTATGGATCATATTGATTGTTCTGTATTCATGATTGCTTAAGGAATGAAGGAATAGTAGGTGCTTATGTGGTACAAGATCATTTTATCCACCTTTGTTTAGACAAAATATATACAGTATAAGATTTCCTAACCTGGCTAAAATTATATACCGGGTGGCATAGGATGTTGTTAAGCCGGCTCCACACTCGCCGCGCGAAAGCCCACAAAAGTCGTGAAACGTAAGTGGGGATGGTTTTAAGGTTTCTAGTCCTCGCTTCGCGGCGTTCCCCATTCGATGCCGTTTTTAAGGCCGCAACAGAGATACATAATAAACCTTATAGTGAACATTGCTAGTGTAGAGGGCCATATTTCTTCGCGCAGAGATCTGACGCGAATCTGGGCCAAAGTTCTCAGCCAAGAGTTTTATATTATGTATGACGTAATGTCATAAATGAAAGATTAATTGGTTGTAATAGGTACATTTATCAGTTTTAAAAATAAAAAAGGTGGTGAGTTTATTGATTTTAAGGTTTGATGAACATGAATCCACCACAGCAGTATAAAACATTTAAAAGCAATTTATTTTTACTATCATTATTATTCTTTTACTTTTCTTAAACTTTATTTTTCTAAAAGTCCTGGTATAAAAATTTTAATTTTCTTTATTTTTATAAAGTATTTTGATAAGACGTCATAAAGGAACTCTTAAGTAAAACAAGAGCGATAACAATGTTTTACTTTTCCTGCTCCCTTTTTCGAAAATTCCGTATTCTAAATTAAAGTATTAATATCTGGAAAACCAGGATGATTTGGTCTTTAAACCAAAGCAGTCTTTAATTAGAACACCACCAAAAAGCTGGATAAGTCGGTACAACAAAGACCAGTTGAATCTGAAAAGAAAGACAGTTGCAAAGCGCCCCAGATCTGAGTCTAGCCCAGGCCAGTTAGATCGCCAGAAAATACCTAGGAATGTGGAAAAGTTGGAGGACGAAGTCCTCGCATGTCTTGCTGAACAAAGAATTTCAATTGATAATCTTGAAGACGAGGAAGAAAATGGGATTCAGTAGCCGTGATGCTGGAGTCAACAATGAATGCACTGGAAACTATTAATGAATATTCAGAAAGTGATTATGTACCCAAAGAAGATGGAAAAACTATAAGACGTTCTACATTTGTGATTCACAAAATGTTAACTTTCTAACAAAAAAAAGATAGCACAAGTACAAATTGAAAATAC
>JAHBCN010010577.1:0-31287 GCA_019359885.1 Listronotus oregonensis | reverse complement strand
TTGCCCCAGTTGTTTTAAATAACAATTCAATCTTAATTTTCCAATTATTACATTTATTTTGTGTAGCCAAAACTTTATTGTGTTTAAGCCAAATAAAGATGAAAAAATATACAAATTATGAAATTATTTCTCACGTCCCCTGGTATAAATTCTCCAAAAGTTCTTAAAAACCCCTTTCCCAGTCAAAGATACGACAAAGGCAAAAAAAAGTTGGGAAAAGGGGATTTTATCAGTGCAGAATTTTCGTTTTTTTCAAGAATCACGTTCGGGTCTGTCCTCAGCCAAATGCCCGGGACACATGCAAAAGCGACGTGGCGGAAATACCTAAGTGGTTCGTTATTTTTTGGATATTGATCCAAGAAAATGTTTGAAAAAAGAACAAATTTAGTTGTTTTATGAGATAAATATTTTTAAAAAAATCCCTTAGCATATTGTCTTTATTCATGATTTTTAAAATAAAATTAAAGAAAACATTATTGTTAACCCCCAAAAAAAAAAAATATCGATATGGTCCAGGATAAGTTTTGGGGGGCGTCAAGTGCTTTTATTTTTTTTTTGAGAAACTTCTTAAATGTAAAAAAAACCATAACAAAATTAAATAATAAATTAAATAACCATTAAAGACAAAATCAAAAGTAATAGACCAGTCTGTGGATAAAAATAAGGGCTTTTATGACGTTAATTTGTAACAGGTTGAAAGGTGTTAGAAGTTGTAGAGGGTGATTACCTGAATATGACTATATAGTTTTAGCCCTAAAAAAAAGGAGGCAGGTTATGAAAAAAAAAAAACCAAAAAATAGCCTTTTTAAAAATATTGATCCAAAAATTTTTTTAAAATCCATTTTTTTTCATTGAAAAATATAGGTTTTTAATTCTTAATTAAATGAGTAGTTCTAAAGCATGATCGGATAATTTTTTTGCTAAGATAATTGAGTTTTACTGATTTTAGAGCCCTAATCTAGTAGGCTATATCTTTTTTGTTTATAAATATTTTAGGTATTACAAATTGTCTTTTGCTTTTTCGAGACTTATATTTTACTAATTTAGATCAACGAAATAAAAAAAGTAATATTCAGTCCTTTGTTTTGAGCCTAGAAAAAAAAGGTACTTTTTGTTAATAAACAATTGGAGCCGGAGCGCCCCCTGAAGAAGTTAAAAATTTTAAACCAAGAAATATGAAAAGCTGGCTTCAAAACAAATATTAAAAAAGGAGTTATTTTATTTATTTAAATTTTAAATTACTTAAAATTTGCAATAAACATTCAAAAATAAAAAAATATTAATTTTCAATTTTTTCCAGAGGCATACCTTAAAAAATCCTAAAAATTCGGTTATTTGATTATAACTCGAAAAATGTTGCATTTAGACGAAAAAATCATATTACTTAAATTAAAAGTTTTGTAAAAATACCTAGTTTATGTCCCATAAAGTTTTGTGTATCGTTAATAGTTTTTAAGATATTGACGCTTTACATTAAAAAAAAATCGTTAATATCTAAAATTATGCCTTTTCTTGATTATTTGCTGTTTCACCCCCAATTTTTACTTTGATTTGTGTTCAGCGGAAAAAATACTCCAAAAAATCCTATACCCACATCCAGAACACACCACTGCTTTTGTGGGCCTGTGTAATTAATTAAACTTAATTTTATTTATATTTAAATTTTTTATCTGAAACCCTATTAGACGACATATCAATTAATAAATCTAAAACTAAAATTCAAGTTTTAGTTTCAGATATATTAATTGATCTCTCGCCAATACCATTTTAATTGAAGGATTCATGAACACTAATCTAGCTTTTCGATTTCTAAAGTGCCTTCAATATTACCATTAAAAATGAGCTGAGACGCATGGATTTAAATTTAAAAAAAATTAATGATAATTTTTAAAAACTCAATGCACCTTTATTTATAACTTTTTGCGCTACCCTAGATTAAAAAAAGAGCTTGATCGAATAAAAATTTGCCAAGATATGGCTATTTTGTTCGCTCTTCGCTGATTTAAACTCTCGATTTCAGTTTTTGACTCGGCATGTCAGTCCGGGCTTTATCCCCACCCCCTGGCGCCGACGAAAGTATCAGTCACTTTACACACATCTTTTAGCAATAAAAACAAATATAACAACTTTTTATTGTGCGGTTTTATTTAGTTTAAGTATTATACTATTAAATGCCGTCCACATTAAATCTTAATTATTATAAACAATTTAAAAATTACTTTAAAAAATATTGGTAACTTGATTCCTACTGGTCATAGAGACTTCTTTTTTCAAAATAATTTTTTGGCTTTTCATATTTTTATTAAAATTCTTAACTTATGCAGGGGGCGCTCGGGCTCCAATTGTTTATTAACAAAAAAGTAACTTTTTTGCTCAAAACGAAGGACTTAATATTATTTTTTTTATTTCGTTGATCTAAATTAGTAAAATATAAGTCTTGAAAAAGCAAAAGACAGTTTGTAATACCTAAAATTATTATAAACAAAAAAGATATAGCCTACTAGATTAGGGCTCTAAAATCAGTAAAACTCAATTATCTTAGCAAAAAATTATCCGATCATGCTTTAGAACCTCTCATTTAATTAAGAATTAAAAAACCTATGTTTTGCAATAAAAGAAATGGATAAAAAATATTTTACAATAATTATCATAATTTCAAAAAATGCCTACTTTTAACGGTTTTTTTGCATTGTTTCATAAACAAATCAATTTTGGCCGGGATCAAATTATAGGTTTTTTTAATACCTAAAAAAAACATTTTGTACGTATTCCTCTAAAATTAACAATGGCGCTTGCAGAAGCGAAAAACACGTTTTTAGCACTTTTAACCCTTCACCCCCCACCCCTGCACACTTTTTTCGAGTCTAAAACTATATAGTCATATTTAGGTAATCACCCTCTACAACTTCTAACACCTTTCAACCTGTTACAAATCATGAAAATTACCTACAGACTGGGCTATAAGTGTAAAACAAATTAAGAGACTACAGTTTTTTTCAGGTTAAAATAATAACGATGGGTTTGCCCATACTAACTTAAAAAAAAATTGTAGGCCCTTAATTTTTTTCGTACCTACTTTTATTACGTTTTTGTTAAAATGTTATTCTATAATTTTAAGGTATTTTTTTTTAAAGTTGGTTGATATATTTTTTTAAATAACCTTTTATTTATTTACCGGGATATAAAATCGTTATCTGCAGCCAGAACTAATCACTGTATTGTTCCTTCAAAAAAGTCATTTTATTGTCCTATTTCGTTGTTTTTTTTTGTCATTAAAATATACATAGACATCACATAGGTATTTTATTGTTTTCCACGAAAACAGTAAAAGGTTTTAAAATTGCAAAGCATATCTTTTTTGCATGTCCAATTCAGTCACTTCGTTTTAAACAATACCATAAAAATGCTATATTTATTTAAAACAATGCCTCTTTAAATAAAATACTCGTACCCATTGCATGCATACGAATTCTTAACCCCTAAAATTAAATATGTACACTAATTACATAAAATTAATTTAATTTGCGTGATATAATTTTATGTTTATCTGGAAAGCATTTTTACTCGCTAATTAGCTGTAGTCTGTGTTTGCAGTATAACGAAATTGCAGGCTGCGATATAAAGGAATTTTATCTTTAAAATTATTATTTTGTGCAATTATTGCTGTCTATAGAGCAAGACGGAAAGAAAAACATGTATTTTAAAAAAAGGAAAAACCATGAAAGAGTGGTTGTTTTAAAACGTCTTTCGCTAATACAAAATACATTTTTAAGCAAAAGTGTGTAGATACAAGGAAGGTTTGAAAAGTCCGTGCAAAAATAAAAACTACCCACTTGTTTGGGGTAAACCTTTTTTATTTTTCTACATAGTCTCCTTTTAGGCTTATACACTTCGTCCAACGATGTTCCAGTTTTTTGATCCCTTCCAAATAATAGGATTTGTCCAAGTCTGCAAAATATCGATCAGTGTCTGCAATCACTTCCTCGTTTGAATAGAATCTTTGTCTTGCCAGCCATTTCTTCAAATTGGGGAACAAATAGAAGTCCGAGGGAGCCAAGTCTAAAGAATAGGGGTATGGGAAACGAGTTGGAATCCTATTTCCATTAATTTTGCCACCACAACTGCTGGTGCGTTGTCGTGATGGAAAAGGACTTTCTTGTGGGCCAATTGTGGGCGTTTTTCTTCGAGCTTGGTTTTTAAACAGTCCAATAATGATGAATAATATGCACCTGTAATAGTTTTACCCTTTTCCAGATAGTCGATAAGGATTATCCCCTGCGAATCCCAAAAGACAGTCGCCATAACCTTTCCGGCCTAAGGAACGGTGTTCGCCTTTTTTGGTGCAGATTCCCCCTTGGTAACCCATTGCTTAGATTGTTGTTTGGTCTTAGGAGTATAGTAATGAATCCATATTTCATCTAAAGTGACGAAACGACGCATAAAGTTCTCCGGATTCTTCTGGAACAGCTGCAAACCATCCTTGCAACACTTCACACGATTCCGTTTTTGGTCAAGCGTGAGCAATCGTGGCACCCATCTTGCGGATAGCTTTCTTATGTCCAAATGTTCATGTAAAATATTATGTACCCGTTCAATCGAAATGCCCACAGCACTAGCAATCTCACGTACCTTAACTCTTCTGTCATCCATCACCATATCATGGATTTGATCAATGATTTCTGGCGTCGTGACCTCCACAGGCCGTCCAGAACGTTCAGCGTCACTTGTGCTCATATGGCCAGTCCGAAAATTTTAAAACCACTTGTAAACTGTTCTAATCGAAGGTGCAGAGTCACCATAATGTTTGTTAATCTTCTCTTTAGTCTCCTGCGTTTTACCTTTCATAAAGTAATGTTTAATCACCACACGAAATTCTTTTTTGTCCATTTCTTGAAAATCACTCGACTTCCTTAATTCACACGAATGCCAAACACAAAGAAATAGACCAATATGGCTGACACTTGGTGTGCGTTCATTCAACAGATGCTACTGACTTTTCAAACCATCCTCGTATATTTTGACTCGAATTATTTATTAAAAGTAGGATGGTTTGACCTTTCCTCAAAATATGATTAGATGCACGAAGAATTTTTGACCAGGAATTTTATTCTTAATAGCAAATAACGACCCTTTAAATCAGAACTAGCCCTATGTCCATTTTTACCAAAGGGCTTTGGCGGGTGAAATTTCACCCAGCTAGACTTTTTGAAAATAAAATAGTTATTTACATTACAAGATGCGAAAGTTTACTTTTTGGTGTGAGGTGGTTTTTAAATGGCCGAGGCGAAGCCGAGGCTATTTAAAACCTCCGAACACTTGAAAGGCCTTTCGCATCGTGTAATGTATTATATTTTTCTGCTACTGTTCTATGTATCGCATAATTTAATAATTATTAACATCATGTTTTAATAGAAATATCAGAGATTTTGAAATTTTACCTGTTAAAAATTAATCCATAGCAACACATTTATTGTTGACATTGTCTGTCATCAGCACTTGTCAGATTTTGAATTATTGTTAATTTAGTATAAATCCATTCCCATTTTAAAATGTTAAATGAATATGAAAATGGCATCCAAAAGGCAGCTGACCTTGCGTGTGCCTCACTTCTGCCAGACAAATCTAAAGAGAGGTACCATCAAACATATAAATCGTTTTCTGAATGGCTTGCTACAAAAATGTGGGGCGGATTGACGAGAATGTGATGTTGGCGTATTTTCAAGAAAAATCCGAGTCTTTATCATCACCAACCCTCTGGTCTGTATATTCCATGCTCAAGTTAACAATTTCCGTAAACAAAAATCAAGATATTTCGGAGTTCAAGAAACTAGTTGCTTTTATTAAAAGGAAAAACGATGGTTATGAGGCAAAAAAGTCAAAAATTTTAAAAGAAGAAATCATAAAGTTTTTACTTAACGCGCCTGATCAAAGTTACTTAGCAATGAAAGTAATAGCCATTATGGGAGTGGCTGGGGCATGCCGGACAGACGAAATATACAGAATGAAGCTAAGTGATGTAGAAATAAGAAATGACGTGGCTATAGTAAAAATAGTGGAGTCTAAAAATAAAGTTAAAAGAAACTTTGTAGTAACCAACGATGAAGGCTCAGTTCCTTATGTCAGATTTCTACAGGAATATATTAAGCTGAGACCAAGGAATGCTCTAGATGAGCGTTTATTGTATCGTTATGAAAGAGGTAAATGTGTTAATCAAGTAATTGGAAAGCACACTATTTCAAATGTACCTAAAGAAATTGCGAAGTTTTTGAAGCTTGAAGACATCAGTAGATACACTGGCCATTCTTTTAGAAGAACGTCAACTACGTTCCTTGCCAATGCTTCGGATGTCGATATTTTGGACTTAAAAAGGCATGGAGGTTGGAAGTCTTCTGTTGCGGAGGGATATATTGCTGAATCCTATAGTAATAAGGTGGAAATTTCAAGAAGATTTTACACGAAATTCCTACCAATATTTCCTCTAATGAAGTAACAGTGAAAAATATGAATATTAACGTAGTTAAAGGTGATAACGATACCCTAACAACAAATTTAAAAACTGTTAATTCAAGTATTATTCCTCCAATTTCTTTTGCTAATTGCTCAAATTGCACAATTACTTTAATGTTAATACCAACCTGGTTTTTTAAAATATTTGTCATAAATTAGTTACTTTTTATAAATAAATCCTAATATTTCCCACAAGCATATTTTCTTTTTTACTCTTACTTTTTTGTCCAGGCGCTGAAAATATTACTTTCGTAGCTAGCAACGCTTAGCAACCAGGTAACACGAAGGTTCTCTTTCGTTATCATTCTCGTTGCTAGGACCACAAAGTTTTCTTATTTATACAGTAGTAGAAAAAGACCTTTTTTAATTTACGTGGGTGCTTCAGAAAGTGTTTTATGGAATTATGAAGATTTTTTGTTTTTTTCTAACATCTCAGCCGCTTTAAAAGATTTTTTAGTTTTGCTTGAGCCAAATTAGAAGGTCTTTGGAGCGCGGATAAATCATAATTTAAAAAAAAAAATAATTGGCAGGAAATTTAATTATTTTTAGGCTTTAAAACATTTTTAATATATTTTTTTAACAACACCTCTTGACTTACGTTATGGTAAACAAAAATATATGTGATGTGTCTTTAGGGGATCTAGCTTCATGAATTTTTTCATAATTTTTAAAAGATTTAAAATGAACTGCTAACGACGATTTTTTTAAAGAACCCCGCAATTTCTATGAAAAATAGGTTTTGACCAATTATTTTCAAACTTGCATAGTGATAGTTCTCAACACACTGATCCAGTTTCTACAAGCACAAAACTGGCAAACCCCTTGAACTGATAGTTTGATCAATTGTTTTGCGGAATTTTTTAATATTGTTGTCAAAGTGTTGTCAAGTTGTAGCCACTTAAATAGTAACAGTTCAAAATCCGTAAGCAGGAACTTCATATGGCAAGTCCTTGGGGGGATGGGTGTGAGTGGGTATTTAATTATTGGAATTGGAGGGTAACATGTGTATATACAACTGGCTAGGGAATGGAATTCAAAATAAAATGGCTTCGCCAACCCTTAACAGGAAAGCAGACTTTAGTAGTAGGTGAGATTGGAATCTGAAGTCGAGGGAGGAGGTATTGGAGGTATTGGATACATACCCCGTAAGAAATATGGGAGTAGGAGATGTCAGGCTCTAGCTCTGTATCTATTTAAGTGACTACAATTCGACAGCACTCTTAATATATTTCGCAAAAAAATTACCAAACTATTAGTTAAAATTATCCCCAGTGACTTTTGAGGGTAATATTGGAAAGTTGGGGAGATTTTCGAATTTGGTACCGCGTAGACTTTTGATAAGCATGTTAAGAACTATCACTATTATGCAAATTTTGAAAACAATAAGCCAAAACCCATTTTCTATAAGAAAATTGCGGGGTCTTTTGCCTCTACTTTTTAGTTATATTTAAATTCTTTTTAAGTTATTTTTCTTGTTTACTTTTTAGTTCAAAAGTTATTTAAAACTTTTACTCTTAAAAAAAAAAATAAAAAAATAATACTAAAATTAAAAGTTTTCTAAGAAAATATAAAAAATAGAAAAAAAATTGCATTTAAATTTTTGGACACCCTTTTAATCAAAAATTAGAAAAAACGAAAAGCTAGATTACTAAAAACATTACCCATAAATATATTTTATATTTCATGGCTAAATAGGCTTGTTAAAAAAATATTAAAAATTTTTGAAGCCAATAAAACTAAATTTCGTGCCAAAATTAAAACAAATGTGCTTCTATTCGCATTTGCTCAAAGACCTTTAATTTGGCGCAAGCAAAACTAAACAATCTATTAATGAGGCGAAAATATTGGAAAAATACGAAAATTCATTATGATTTAATAAAATACTTTTTGAAGCACCCCCGTAAATGAAAAAAAATAATGATAACAGATCTGTCACTGACTGATCGCGTCTTTTATTCTCAACAGGCCTAGCTGGGTGAGATATCACAAAGTGAAAAGGCCGATTAACCCCCTCCCCTTTAGGCGCCAAGGCTCTTTAATATATTTTTTTAAACACCATAAAGTAAAATGTTTCCAATCGACTGTAATAGAATTCTTTTAGGCTAATAATATTAATTTTTATGCAAAATTTAAATTACAAATAAACTATGCCTGAAAACTTCATAATTTTTAGTGTCGAACAATCTTAAAGTACAGAAGTAAATCTGTGCCAAAAATGGATAAAGGTAAGTTCTAACTTAAAGGAACGATAAGTAACCTTAGCCGCAATTTCGTCTCAACATTTATGTAATGGGGTGACCGGAAGGTCTGTACAGTGGCGTATACATGGGGGAGAGGGCAGGAGGGCCCAGGACCCCCAACTTTTTAAAATAAATAATTTTGAGAGGTAATTAAATTTTTAATCTGGACTATTTCATTCAATTTTTTAATAATACCTTTACGCCCCCACTTTTCAAAGTCAATATACGCCACTGAGTGTTTGTTTTAGCACTTGGTTGTCAGAAAATTACGACAATACAAACCAACATTGACTTGATTATTGACCTTCCCCTAGTCAAGAAAAGATCTTCAAAGTGTCATAAAAAACAAATTAGTGTTGGTAGCATCCAAGAAATCATTAATTTCTACGTACATTACTAAAAAGTTTGCGACCCGGTTTTATCATCTTTTACCAGAATTAGAGAGATCATGTTCAGAGTGACGCCAATCAAACTCCCCAAAACTGAAAGAAGCAAGGTTTATTCCTTCAGTCGGTAAAGTAATGACCACCAACAGCTGAGGAGTTCACTTGACCGATTTATTGGCTAAACGCAAGGAAGTTTAAAGGTGTATGGAAGCCCAATGCTATGGCCCATTCGATCAAAAAATGTCCAGCCCAGTATGAAAATAACTGTCAGAGTTGGCCCCGCCGATTCTGCAAAATAACAAAATTCCACGAAATAATTTAATGTGTTGCCTACTTACACACTGATAAATCAGTGTGTAGTTAGGCAACACATTATACTTTTATGAGAGCCGGAGTACCGTTTTTGGTGCAAGAGCGCGCGCGGCGCGTATGAAACTATATCCGCGCTGTACCATCAACCGTCGTCGTCTCATCATTCGTCATTTTCGTTGTGGTTTGTGCCCTTTGCGCCGTTCGATTGTTTTGCTTTGTGTGATTATATTTTGTGTTTGCAGAAGTTTTGGATTTATAAAAACCTTCTTATTTAAGTGATTAGTGTTTATTAAATTGTGACTATAATTTTGTGTTTATTGTTTGTTACTTATAATATCGTAACAAAATGACTAGAGGTTGTAGGGTTTTTTCTTGAAAATCCCAGGGTAACATACCCGGCATTTTTTACTTTAGGTAAGTATTTCTTATATTTAAATAAGGTGCTTCTTATGAGACGTAACGTTAGGTAACCGAATAAATAATAATATATCAATTATGAATAATAGAAAATGAAAATTTCATAGGAAATAGAAGTGAGAAAAGTAAGGCAGTCCTAACTATCATTTAGATGATTTCCACAATGTTTGTGTATTTCTGTGGATTATTAAAAAGAAATAAGGTTTACATTTAGGAACTTTTATTTCATTTAATAATTTAGTACATTTTTTAAAGGATCAAAATTGTTATTTACTGGGCAGACCAGGCAAATTTTAATATATACAGGTCCTTTTAATTGAATGAAAGAAAGTACAATTTTATGTTAAAGTTCCTTTATGCCTTTTTTGTATTTGTTTAAAATAAAATTAGATTTTTGGTTTCTTAATCTTACATTATCAACTATTTAAGCTCGACATACTGTAGACACATAATATTTAACGGATACTGTTACAATGGATACCTAGGTACCAAAGGTTACTAAACATTTT
The DNA here is from genome assembly GCA_019359885.1 of Listronotus oregonensis. Lineage (NCBI taxonomy): Eukaryota > Metazoa > Arthropoda > Insecta > Coleoptera > Curculionidae > Listronotus > Listronotus oregonensis. The sequence continues at coordinate 20,916 of JAHBCN010010577.1, read as the reverse complement.
TAACCACTGTTATTCTGTCTCATGAATTTTTTTTATTTGTGAAAAGTATATGCCTAAAAAGCAGTTATAAAAATTTTCACTTTTTAATGTACAACCAGAATCTTAGGATTAGATTAAACTCATTTACACTATCTTGCCCTTCTTTTATTATAAAATTGATGATAAGTGCATGAAACTATCATACAATGTTTGAATTTTTTTTTAAACATCGTGTTTTTATTTATTTTTATTTTTGGTAAAAATACAAAAGTCCCAAAAATATCGACCATTTAAATAGAAGGCTGTAAAGTGGCGCCATCTTTTCTTTCCATGTTTTATCAGATGATATAAAATCCAATATTACACAATAATTTTAAATATTCTATAGTAGTATCGTTTAATAACCAACAATTTTTGTAAAAAATAAAAGAAAACAGTGAATGTTTGAATTTGACATTTGATGATGTCAACTTTATAGATAGTAACAAAGAATTATGAAGTCCAGCCCTGACCTTACTATTCATTGCGCAAACTCCGCGGGGCCAATCCTCCTATTCCCGCTGCCCTGCAATATTGTTCTACAGTATTGGGCTTCCATACACCTTTAAGCTTCCTTGGCTAAACGACGTACCATTAATGCGCTTTATTATTCTGCCTTGCATATTAAAAAAATATTAGTCAAGAGTATTTCTGCTTCACAATAACGCTCGACCTAATCTGACTACAAACGTCCTCGAAAAATATACTGGAAGGTTTTTTTACATCCATCTTAGATTTTGGATTTATTTCCATGTGGTTTCCAACTTTTGGGATAGTTTAAAATGACGACAATATTAATGTTAAGCCAAAAATTTGGTGGGTAGCGAAAAAGTGTAAAAATCATCTACTTATTGCAGTTACTACATTCGTTAGGTATGGCGCAAACAAGCAGACTAACTGACAAAGGAATAGACAAAGAAAACCATGTTTTTGTAGGGAATATCAAAATAATGATGTTTTTACAAAAACCCTTTTCTAATATAAAGTAAAATATTGCATTTTAACAAAATCTAAATATGAAACAAATATATAAATAATTAATTATATAATTAGCAAAAATAAAATACTGTTAACCCAAAAAGATAAAAACCTTCCAAATTATTTCTAAAAAATCATCAGAGTTAATAAATAGGGGGAAATTAAATTGAAATATCTCCAAATTTAAATCAACAGATTTCTGGGTGGTATCAAAGAATAGACATTCTTCTACGTTAGCTGATGTCACTAATTGATTGTTTTGCCATGAATGACGGTTAAATAAATCTTTTGACATGTTTCGGTAATATATGTCTTGTTTACAATGGGAAATTACATTTTACCTTAAAGGTAATTTTCCGTGGACTATTGGTTAAAGATTGTGGTTTACCGATGATAATTATGGTGTGTTACGATTCTAAAATGCCTAAAATAATACGAAGAAAAGAAATTTGCCTATTTCTGCATAAAATATTTTGAAAATTTAATTAATTTAATCGTTACTTAAACCATAATCAGTAAATTTAGTAAAACACTGTAAAACAATAATAATTTAGGTAAAGACATGAAAGACATAAATGATAAAAGAAAAAAATCGGGGGTATAAAATTTTTAAACCCTTTTGGAACAACGATCTTTAGCAAAGACATAAGTAGCTATAAAAATATTTTACCTATGTTTTACATTTGTAGAACACAGCACAACAAAAGCTAATCATAAAAACTAAAAATTTAAAAAATTTTAAACCCTCCTTTTTAAACCAGAAAATATCAACCAATAACGTACATTTTTATTATTAATTTAAATATTAGTCCGCACTGCCGTATCCAAGGGTGGCTAATGGGAACCTTCTCCCCTAAAAGATTCTATACTCGGCAACGATGACTTTCCCCAAAAAAAAATTTTTTTTAGTAAATTAAAGAGATTGTTGGTGCCTTGTAAAACCTCCTGTATCTGCCCCAAAGATAATCAGACCTTTTTTTTTTTGGTATTTGAAAAAAAAAGGAGTAAAAACTTTTATTATTTAAAAGTTTCAAAGATGCAGTTATTTATATAATTTTAAGATATAATTATGTTTTTTAAAAGAAAATTAATTTAGTGCAATAAAAAAATTTACTTTTGCAAAAAAATTTTTTAGTTCCTTTAAATTAGTTTTTTTTTTTTTACTAATAGTAATAGTAATTTAAGACAAAAATTTTAGTTAGTTTCCGACTGTTAATTGCCAGGAGCGAACCATTGAAATTTTTTTCAAAATGCACAGAATGACTTAAAATTTTGAGAGTAGGTAGGAATAATCCACGGATCAAAATCTATCATGCCGAAGGGCACCTTTACCTTGAGGTGGCTAAAACCATCTTGGGGGGGAAATTTTTTTTTTATTTTGACCACGGAATCGATAAAAATTATTTCTAAGCAAAAAATGTTCTACATTTTTTTTTTTTGTAAAATGCATACGTTTTGAGTTATTCGCGATCAAAGTCGGAGTTTTTTGATAAAATCAAGTTTTTTCTCGGTTTTTTCAAAATTTCTCTATGCATCTTATTAAAAACTTAAGTATCAAATTGTAGCTTTAAAAAACCGAATAAATGGTTTTTTTTAATTGTTGGGACCAATACAAGCCAAGTTGTGGTTTGTTAAAGGTTAGTTGTTATTCATCAAACACAAAATTTCAGGTTTCAAAAGGGAAATAAAAACCGAATAAATGGTTTTTTTTTTAATTGCTGTGGGACCAATAAACCAAGTTGTTTTTTAAAGGTTAGTTGTTATTCATCAAACACAAAATATCAGAGTTTCAAAGGCAAATAACGGAAAATCTACGTATTTTTTTGGGTAATTTTTAACTTTTTAAAGCATTTGCCAAAACCTTATTAATTAAAAAAAATGTATCATAAAAATTGAGTGAGTTATGATTAAATAAGGTTAGACCAAATTTTTTTAGTACAAAATTCAAAAAACCTCCTAATTAAATGAGTTGCAGCCTTTTTTTTAAATTTTCTTTATCTATCTATCATAACCATAGGCTCTGGGAAGTGAGAATCAAATTTTTAAATTTTAATAAAAATAACCTTTTCTTCAAAATAACCCGATAAAAAAATATAAAATTGTAAGGATCAAATTGTGCTTTTGGATTTTTTTTGAATTTATTTTAAGTTTTAGAAATATAAAAAAATTTAAAAGCGTGTATGACGAGAACTACCTTGTTTTAGCCTTAAACCCAGCCCTTAAAAGTAAGGGTTTTACAGTTTAACATAGAACCTAAAGCTCTTTAAACCAACAGAATGGTTTTTTGAACTTTTTTAACAAAAATTTGGGGGTTATTTCTTTAAAAAAAAAATTTTTTTAAGCATCAAAGCCCATCGGAGACAAATCTACTCATATAAAACATTAAATTTGCAATACATTTTTTAATGTAATTGTACGGTCTTTGATTATATTTACGTGGCTTCTGAAGCCTTTATTTTTAAAGATAGATAAAATGTTTTATATAAAAGTGTAGGATTTTTTCCATATTATTTTTGGAAATTATCAGTAAAAATATCGCAATAAAAAATGGAAAAATATAGGCAACTTCAACTTTTTTCAACCGGAACACCTTCTGAGTCACCAACACCTTCTACTAGTAAACATATTCGCCGATGCAAAATTCAAAAGGGGTAGCTTCACTAACTTTTTCTTGTACAGTACATATGCTCGTGCAAAATTTTGGAAAGGTTTTCCCAAAATTTTTACTTGTAAAATACAATTATTAAATTTAAATATTTACTTCCCTAGTTGTTTTCAAAATTTAAAATATTAAAATCTTTAATAGTAGACGGTTTCAAAATATTTTATAATGTTTCAATAACCTAAAATCTTGGACTTCCATTGTCTTTATTTGTTAACTGTTACACAACGTTTCGGTTAGTGATGGGGGGCCCCCAACCGTTTTCAAGAAATTAAGCTTTTTCCTAAAACTACGACTTATATACTATCCCTTGGTCACTGAAGCTTGACCGACTTTTCACGGTTCAGCAACGGCAGCCAGATATTCAATTTTACACTAGGTTTGCTAAAACATTTTGGTTGTTTACAATAATTGCAGCTTCCTTTTAAAATTTTTTTTTTCTTCCAGGGTTTCTTTATGAATGGTTTTTGCTTCCGACCATTTATGCGGTGTGTTACCAAGCGTTCGGCAATACCTGACTTCGACGTTTCACCTCGTTCCGTATGTTTTTTTTTGTTCTTAACTCTTACTTCGAGAGGTCTCTTTGTTTCCCCAATGTATCCTCACCAATCACAGGAATTTGGTAGATACAGTCATTGTTTGAAACATTATTGTCTGGTCTCGTTTTGGTGAGAATACTTTGAGTAGTTTGGGATTTAAATGCCGTTTTAATATTGTACTTATTCGCGATTCTGCGGATTTTTTCCCGGGGAAATTCCTTAATGTATGAATTGTCATGAATATTTGGTCACGTAGAGTCTCGTTCAAGTTAGAGTTTCTTGTCTTATTTTGATTTTTTTTTGATTGTTTCTTTACTAGTCTCTCACTGTATCCGTTCTGCTTAAGATCCCTAGTTATGTTACCTATTTCCTGCAGGGACTACTGTTGCATAAGGTCACCTGCTCGTTTTAAAGGGTACGTATAACCCCTCTTGGTTTCGTTAGAATGATTAAATTTTGGTGTAAATATTGTCCAGTGGGGGTGGTTTCATACCGAGGTTTGTACATGTCTATTTCTTTTGGGACTAGAACGTCAAGGAGGTAAGGCCAATTTGCCCTTCTCCATTGTGAGTTTGATACAAGGTCGGATGCAATTTAGATTTTTTAAAAACCCCAAGTCTTCGTCATTACCTTCCATACAATAAAAGTATCTAAACATATCTTACAAATTTTTTGGTTTAATTACTGAAGTTTTAATTGCATGTTCCTCAAACCATTCCATATAAATATTAGCTACCACTGGGGAAGGGAACCCATGGGAAGCCCATCATCCTGTGCGTAGAACTCATCTTTCACCTAAAAAGTAGAACTACGGGGGCAAAGCTCCAACAACTCCATCACTCCATCCAGTGGCAGGGGGTCCGTTCTACTAGTGTTTTATCTTCTTAAGCTTGGCTCGGATAACCTTTTTTTTTACTGGTACGTTTGTGTATAGACTTTCTACATCAAAACTAACAAAAGTATCGTCTGGTCCTATTTCTACATTTTTGAGGATGTCAAAATGACTAGAGTTTTTAAAAAAGATGGAGTCTTACCGATAGTGGTTTAATTAGGTCAAAAAGGTGTTTTGCCAATGCAGTCGTGGGTGCGTTTCTAGAACTGGTGATGGGCCTTAAGGTATTATCCCTTGTGAATTTTCGGTAGTCCATAGAGATGAGGAGGTTTACTGTTATGTGGGTTAAATTTTTTTTGTTTCATCGGTCAGAAAGTTTTACCTTAAGGTCCTGTAAATTTTGTTCTTATGGATGCTGTTGATCTTTTATCAAGTGGGGTCTGTATTTACCTTTCCGGGAAAAACTTTCTATTTTTCGATCGTAAGTGATTAACCGACTACAGTGGCATTCCCTTGTCTGCTGGAAGAATTTTGATTTATCATTTTGAAGCTCTTTAAGAGCTACTAGTTCATTTTTATTTAAATTAGTGGAGTTACTTTGTTTTCTTTCCAAGACGTTTGATGTAGAAATTATACACAAACGTACCAGTAAAAAATCGTTAAAACATTATCCGAGCCAAGCTTAAAGAAGATAAAAACTAGTAGAACGGACCCCTGCCACTGGATGGAGGATGGGTTGTTGGAGCTTTGCCTCCGTAGTTCCTACTTTCAGGTGAAAGATGGTTCTGCACAGGATGATGGGCTTTCCATGGGTTCATCACTCTCCCCAGTGGTAGCTAATATTTATATGGAATGGTTTGAGGAACAGCAATTAAAACTTCAGTAATTAAACCAAAAGTTTTAAGATATGTTGACGATACTTATTGTATGGACAGGTAATGACGAAGAACTTGAAGGTTTCTTAAAACATCTAAATTGCATCCGACCTTGTATCAACTCACAATGGAGAAGGAGCAAAATTGGCCTTACCTTTTCCTCGACGTTCTAGTCAAAAGAAATAATGGACATGTACAAACCTCGGTATACAGAAAAAACCCACCCACTGGACAATATTTACACCAAAATTTAATCATTCTAACGAAACCAAAAAGGGGGGTTTTACGTACTATACAATCGAGCAGTGACCTTTGCCCGTAGGGGGAAACCCCGCAAAAGGAAATAGGTAACATAACTAGGATTTAAGAACGGATACAGTGAGACTAGTAAACGAAAAAAATCAAAATTTAATAAGGCAAAACTTGAACGAGACTCTACACAATTATGACAATTCCATTAAAGAATGGGAAAAGATCCGCAGAATCGCGAATAAGTACAATATTAAAACGGCATTTAAATCCCAAACTACTCTAAGAAGTATTCTCACCAAAACGAGACCAGACAATAATGTTTCAAACAATGACTGTATCTACCAAATTCTGTGATTGTGGTGAGGTATTACATTAAACAAAGAGACCTCTCGAAGTAAGAGTTAAAGCAACACAAAACATACGGAACGAGGTGAACGTCGAAGTCAGGTATTGCCGAACACGCTTGGTCAAACAACACCGCATACAATGGTCGGAAGCAAAACCATTCATAAAGAAACCCACTGGAAGAAAAGAAAAATTCTAAGGAAGCTGTAATTATTGTAAACAACCAAAATGTATTAGCAAACCTAGTGTAGAAATTCCGAATATCTGGCTGCCGTTGCTGAACCGTGAAAAGTCGGTCAAGCTTCAGTGACCATGGATAGTATATAAGTCGTAGTTTTTAGGAATAGCTTTTAGTTATCACTTGAAAACGGTTGGAGATACATCACTAACCGAAACGTTGTGTAACAGTTAACAAATAAAGACAATGGAAGTCCAAGATTTTAGTGTTATTGAAACCATTACATTGTCTAACACTTTCAAAGAAACATTTTTATAATGTTCTTCAGTACAAAAAAATCCGCTCTTTATATACCATTTAACAATATTTCATATTTGTTTGATACTATTTTGAATGTTTATTTGATAATTCATTATCAAGTAGATATATTTTTTTTGTAAGAATGGATCTTTGCTGAAGCCGACACTTTCGACTAACCAAATGGCTGCCGTTGTAGAAGAAGCCAGTCCAGACATGGAGGTGAAGATTTGAATATGGATCCAATTTAAGATAAATGGAAAGTGTCCAAGTCCAAAATAATGTAAAAAAAATTGGCTTAAAGAGAAATCCAAGCTTTAAAAGCTGTTAAAGGCGAATGTAAAGGGTTATGAAATTTAAGGCCATTTTCGAAAATAATGCCTAGAAGACAAAGTATTTTTGTTTTGCACTGTTGATGTATCTTTGATGTATGTTTAAGGAATTAAACAAATCACGTTTTTGGATAACTTAATGCTATAATGTTAATATTGTATTACTCAAGGAAGTTTAAAGGTGTATGGAAGCCCAATGCTATGGCCCATTCGATCAAAAAATGTCCAGCACAGTATGAAAATGTGGAACTGTCAGAGTTGGCCTCGCCGATTCTGCGCAATATAAAATTCCACGAAATAATTAAATGTAACTTTACTTACACACTGATAAATCAGTGTGTAGTTAGCAACACATTATACTTTTATGAGAGCCGTAGTAATTGTTTTTGGTCTTAGGGTTGCCTAAGGTTTTTGGTGTACATATGCGGCGCGTATGAAACTGTATTCGCGCTGTACCGTCAACCGTCGTCGTCTCATCATTCGTCATTTCGTTGTGGTTTTAGCCCTTGCGCCGTATTAGTTTCGATTGTTTTGCTTTGAGTGAGTACCTATATTTTGTGGTTGCGTAGTTTTTGGATTGATAAAAACCTTCTTATTTTAGTGACTATGTTTATTAAATTGTAACTATATTTTTGTGTTTATTGTTTTTTACTTATAATATCGTAACAAAATTATTAGAGGTTGTATCGTTTTGTCTTGCAAATCCAAGGGTAACATACCCGGCATTTTACTTTAGGTAGCATTTTATATTTAAATTGGGTGCTTCTTATGAGACGTAACGTAAGGTAAACCGTAAAAATAATAATATATCAATTATGAATAATAGAAAGAATTTATAAATTTTATAGGAAATAGCAGTGAGAAAAGTAAGGCAATATTAACTATCTTTAGATGATTTCAACAATGTTTGTGTATTTCTGGGGATTATTAAAAAGAAATAAAGTTTACATTTAGGTACTTTTATTTCATTTAATAATTTAGTACATCTTTTAAAGGATCAAAATTTAATTACTGGGTAGACTCAGGCAAATTTTAATATATACAGGTCTCCCTAATTGAATGAAAGAGTACAATTTTATGTTAAAGTTCCTTTTGCTTTTTCTGTATTTGTTTAAAAAGAAATTAGATTTTAGGTTGCTTAAACTAACATTATCAACTTTTAAGCTCGACATACTGTAGACACATAGTATTTACACATACACATAATATTATTTATATAATTTAACGGATACTGTTACAATGGATACCTAGGTACCAAAGATCACTAAACATTTTAACCACTGTCATTCTGTCTCCATGAATATTTGTTAGTGAAAGAGTACTAAAAGCAGGTATAAAATTTTTCACTTTTAATGTACAACCAGAATCTTAGATTACATTAAACTCATTTACACTAATCTTGCCCTTTATCACAAAATTGCGGTAAGTACATGAAACTATCATAAATGTGTAAAATTTATTTAAAAAATCGTGTTTTTATTTATTTACAAAGATTTTTGGGAAAAATACAAAAATATCGACCATTTAAATAGAAGGCTTCTTTCATATTATATCAGATAATATAAAATCCAATATTACACAATATTTTTAAATATTGTATGGTAGTATCGTTTAGTAACCAACAATTTGTGCAAAAAAAAAAAAACACTGAATGCCTGAATTTGACATTTCTCTGATGATGTCAACTTTATAGATAGAAACAAAGAATTATGGAAGTCCGGCTCTGACCTACCATTCATTGCGCAAACTCCGAGGGGCCAGTACTCTATTCCCGCTGCCCGCACGCCTGGACAATTGTTCTACAGTATTGGGCTTCCATACACCTTTAAGCTTCCTTGGTACTTTTGCCTCTATTGCAGATTCGACTTAAAGACTGATTTTTTTTTTTTTAAGAAATAAAACAACATGATACACCAGATCCACTTCCACTAACTTTAGGGGTTCTTCCGCCACATATCTAATAGATCTTTTTGCCAGGCTGCAGGTGTAGATAATATCAATCGTAAATTTGCATGCACACTTTAAAAATACCCATCCAATTTTTATCGGGGAAATATATGAGGTAATATAAAGCGTACAGTGGCATATATTTCAGTTGCTTAGCCAGATAGGCGGAGTTTTCAAGTAATATTAGTTTGTTCTGAGACACTTATCGTTATGTTAAATTTTAGGAAAGAGAAAACCTATAATATGATTCAGCTCTACAAGGAAAAAAAAGTAGTTTACATATGTATTTATCATTTCAAAAAAAACATTAATAGCTATTTATGTATCAAGTGGCGTTATTGGGACTATAATGCTCTGGTCGAACAGCCTGAGGGCTAGATTTCGACCTGATGGGCATTATAGTCCAGTAAAGCCCGTGGTGCATAATGCTTTATGTTTTACCCAAAAGAGGTTTTCAATGACTAATTACATTATTTATTCGCAATATATAAAATAAGTTGCACCTGTACCTGTATACGTAAGTAGATAATGACTGGTGTTAAGTTTGACTTTGATGTTTGGTCAGTTAGTCAGTTGGCATTTTTTATTTAACGATTTGCTCAAAATGGAAGAAATTCCACAAAATATAAGAGGAAAGGCCATAAAAGGACTGAAAATCTTTTAAGCCAGTTAATCAAGGCAACAGTATGATCGGGAGTATGGCATATTTGGTATTTGGAAAGATGCGAACGCAATTCTTCAAATAACCGAAAACGTTTTAATGGCATATTTCCAGAACTGGTAAGTTATTGATTTTATTTTAATACATATGTTTAACAAACTTTATTATTTTTAGAATGGAAAAATATAGTCCGAACTCTCTCTGGACCAAATATTCCACCCTAAGGTCTATGTTGATGGTCTATGAAAATATAGACATTTCGCAATACCATCGTCTCATATCTTTTTTTTAAAAGTTAAGTCGAAAGGATACGTCCCGGAAGAAGTCTAAAGTTTTGGAAGGAGAACAAACATTAAAATTTATTAAGAAGGCTCCTGATGATATCTACTTGGTACACAAAGTCATATTGGTAATGGGTGTTTTGGAGGTTTAAGATTTGAGATGAGTTGGTCAAAATGACCATTGATGACATTGAAGATAGAGGAACAGTCTTGGTTATAGTTGTACCAGAAACTAAACCAAAAGTTTTACTTCTATCATTGAAGAAGATTTGTGGCGCTTTAAATTTAATAAAAAAGTACACAACATTAAGACCAGCTAGAATAAAGGAGTGAAGATTCTTTCTTACCTATAGAAAGGGTCGATGTACAGTAATAACCCATTGGAAAAAATACCATAGGAAGCGTCCTCTAACATTGATCGCAAAATTTTTAAAACTGATAATGCAGAAGCTTACACCGGCCACTGTTTGCGTCGCACACGTCAACTTTACTTGTTGAGGCAGGTGCTTCGTTTGAAACGTACTAAAACAACATGGGAATGGAAAAACTCTTCAGTAGCTGAAAGATATATTGATGAAAGTATTTCATCCAAAACAAAGTAGCCAAAATGATTGCCAATTCAGTTAATTCCGAGGTTAATCTGCATCGACTTATTGAAAATTCTTTAATGGACTGTTCTTCTATACAAAATAGCGTTAGTGCTACCACCGCTGCTACCATCACAAAAAACACCGACCATTCTATAGTGGATCAGCTACATTTTCCGGGACATTTCAAAATTGTAATTTTTATTTTGGAATAAAGTTTAATTTTTAGTATTGTTTAAAGAAAATATTTTTGTATAAACTTGATCTTTATTGTGAGAGAAATAAAATTGGATAAGCAATGTACCTATTAGCGCATTAGGGCATTATTGCTATCATAACATATTCCGTTTCTAAGGTATTATAGATCAATAATAGATAGGTAAAACATAAAATATATTATCTCCTTTTTTCTTTATTTAAATTCTTAATGTCTAGCAATGACAAATTCCGTAAAATCTCCTTAATAATATTGAAACAGTTAGAGGCTGTGATGGAAATGATTACAGCAAACGAATCAGTTTGATCAATTTCAGTTGTCTGTGAAAAGAACCAATCTATAGCGATGGTTGTTCCATCTTACCGATACGAAACACTGATATTTCCCCCGTTTAAAGGCTCGAAATGAGACGAGCAAGCGCCCCTTTTTTAAACCAAAATTTTACGTTTCTTTCCTCCTCTCGATCAGGGGTTTCAACGTACAATGGCAAAAAAATCAATATAAAAAAAGCGTGTTAAATAGTATGGTTTTAAAGGGAAGACTAGGTTGTGTAAGAGCAGCAGAAAGAGTAAAATATGATTCGGGTGCTTTAATATTGCATTCTTTGAGAACATCAGAGGGAAAATAGATTACATAAAAAATTGTTAAATTCATGTCCAATAAAAATATTTTCTTTCCGGCATAAACCTTGCAAGAGTGCTTTTACACACTTGTGCCATTTAAACTTTATTAAAAAATTTAAAACACCAAACAAAAATGCATTTGATAAAAAACTGATAAACTAATCATAATTTTAGTTTCCCATGCTAATGACCAATATTATTTTTTAAACGTTTATTTTTACATTTTTGGTGGCAGACAAATACCTTTTAAAATAAGGGGTTAAAAAACGAAGGTATTGACATTTTTTTTTAAATTTCAGTTTTATATCTTAAGCCTAAAGAAGACAATGAAACCCTAAGACACAAATTTCAGGTTAATGGTAAACAAGGATCGTATATCGTTTGACTTTGCTGACACTTTATAAAAACATTTTAAAAATGTCCTTTTGTGATGAGGTAATTCATTTGCCAAAAAATAAATTTCATAATTTAATATATATATTATGTGTCTCAATTGGTGGGAATGTATGGGGATTTGGAAACCACGATAGATAAAAATCGCTAGTCAGAAAGTTTGACAATATTAGTAAATACTAAGTTTCTACTACATGGTTTTATCTATTCAGGTTTTTTGGAGAAATTTCTGGAAACCTGAACATACTGAAAATCGGCCATATTTTTTTATAAGTGAAAATTTTTCAACCTGTAAAACTTCTTTGAAGCAACTTTTTGTGGTGAATATGACCAAGTAGTCAATTTTTATTTGTATGTATAACATGTTATAATTTATGAGTTTATAACCCATTTATTTCAAAACAAATATTTTCTCAGTTGGCCTTGATTCCGGCGAACGTCATTTTTTTTGTAAACAATAAAATATTAGTAATTGCATAATAGATAAGCTAGAAGAGATATTTTACGAAAATGGGAACATAGCTATAACGTTAATACCGTGTTACAACAGCTGAGCGAGGCTCATATGAAAAGTAAAGTTGATGAATTATCATCAACTTTACTTTTCATATGGGCGCCATATTGGATTTTGTCGCAGCCAAATATGCTTTTTATTCTTATTTCAACAATGTATAACATGTTATAGTTTAGAGTTTATAACCTCATCCACTTCAAACAAAAAACAAATATTTTCTCAGTTGGCCTTGATTCCATGGACAAGCCTAGTCATTATCAAGTTAGCTGGGTACGTTATTAAACATTTTTAACTTTGTAAATGATTAATTATTTGAAGAAAACTTGATATTTTGCAACGTTATTTCCAAAGCAATAGAAATAAATTATAGCTGCGCAAACGTATTTCGACAATTTCGAAAGGCAACATACTTCAAACTAACATACTTTCAAAACTGGTTACAAATTTGTTACCCGTAAGTTTTAAAAACTACGACTTAAGAAGTACGTTAAAGAAAATCGACAACGAGATGCTACAGTTAACCAACAATTTAAAGAAAATCCAACATCTTCAGCCAGGGATGTTGATAGAGAATTCCACTCACCTACACCATTCATAGGGTAATTAGGACTATTTAAAAATATCGTTAATATGTTGAGAAATATGGACAACATTTTGAATTTAGGTCGTTATCTTACATCTTCATTTTAGTAGGAATATTAGTTTAGCCACTTTTCATTGTTTTTGTTTTCACTTGTTTCAATTAACTCTTGTTAGGTGTAGTTTTGTTGTAACACGGTATTAACGTTATAGCTATGTTCGCGAAACCCATTTCTGTAAATATCTGTTTAGCTTATCTATTTTGCTAATTACTAATATTTTATTGTTTACAAAAAAATATGTTCGCCGGAATCAAGGCCAACTGAGAAAATATTTGTTTTTAAAATACAAATGAGGTTATAAAACATAAATTATAACATGTTATACATTGTTGAATCAGAATAAAAAGCACTATTTGGCTGCGTAAAAATCCAATATGGCGTCCATATGAAAATAAAGTTGATGATGATTTAAAAAGCCGAAACGTAGAAAATAAAAATTGACTACTTGGTCATATTCTTACAAAAAAGTTGCTTTTAAAGAAGCTTTTAAGCAGATTTGAAAATTTTCACTTATAAAAATATGGCCGATTTTCGAGGCCGTATTGTCAGGTTTTTTCAAAATTTCTTAAAACCTGAATAGATAGAACCATGTAGTAAACGGAATTAGCTTACTAACATAATTTTCAAAACTTTCCCCATTTAACCGATTTTCATCTATCGTGGTTTTCAAGATCCCCATACATATTCCCACCAATTTGGGACACACTGGAAGCACATAGGTGTTTCTTGGCCTGCACCTTTTAAATCTAAAATCAATGAACACGTTTTTTTTTAAATAAACACATATTGCACTTTTACTACGAAAAGAGACGAGGAAACTGATGGGGGAGAGGGTCTTTTAAGTCCCTCGAGACGAGAAGAAAAGATGGTTTCCTGACTCGGCTCTTCGTCTTGTCTCCGCGGATTTTTTTGGCAATGGGCTCATATGCCAGTTCTCTCTACGAGGAGTAGCTGGCATAAAGGGCAAAACTTTTCCAGAAAATAATAGTGTTTGGGAAGAAATAAAGACGTTGTTTAGGAATCTCAACAGAACAAATAAGGTTCTTTGCTGGCTAATGTTTATAAGCATGTTTATTGTGCAGGTTAACCACACCTCAAGCAAAGTATCAAATGACGTATTAATAAAAATTTTAAACCAATATTTTAATTGCAAAATTTACAACTAAATAGAAAGGCCAAACTATCTAGCACTGATTCTCTGATAGCGTCAAAATTTTTTTCTTATTTCTTGACTTTTTTTTCTGGCAAAATAATATATGTTTATTAGAGGATAATACCATGTTTTCTGCTTCCTGCTGAGAATCCTCTGACCTATAAACAGACAGAGTCCTTAACTTATTATATCTGCATAAATAAAAACATTAAAATTACTCATATTCATAGAAAAAACAACAAAAAATATGTTACTCTACATTTTAAAATTAAAACAATGCAATGAATAAGGTTAAAAATCTATACGTAAATTGTAGAGTGCCCTGATATTACTTGTTTGTTTTTAGTTTTTTTATGTTCTACTTGTACTATGTAGAATGCCATACTTGTTTGTTGTTTTTTTTTGCACGGTAATCTTTGAAGTTTTTATTTATATTGATTGTAATAAATAAGGTTTACAAGTAAGATTTTTTTTCTTTCTTGTAGGTCTGATGATTGATGATCCTAGTGAGAGCGAAATACCTGTCACGTTTTTTTAAAATTTAAATATAACATTTTGACTGAGACCGCAACCTCTTTCAAATATTTAAACTTTAAAAATATTCCATATATTATATTTTCCGAATAAAATATCTGAATTTTCATAATAATAATGATAATAAAATTTAATAGATATTGACTTATGATAATCACTTTTATATAGTTGACTACTATACTACTACAAAACGCCATATGGTATAATAAAAAAGATTAAATTGGTTGTTAAACTTGCCCACTCCACATTTACAAACAGGGAGAAATAGTTATGGTACTCTTATAGACTTAAAAGAGGTCAAAGTCCAATTATAGGACACCAAAGGACCTCAAAACGGGAAACAGAGGAAGACCAAGACGTCAGCTTATTGTTTGTGATGCCCTTGGACAGGTGAACCCCTCGTTCCATCTTCAACAGACACTTTCGGATTGTCATACCTTGATAGGAGAACTGGAAAGAAGGCCCTCCAATCAAAGCCGATCATAATCTGGTATACAGATACACCAAGACCAACAACGGAGTAGGAGCTGGCATCTACGCCTGCTTTACTGACGTATTCGCTTTTTCTTGTCTTACATATTTAGAAAAGAGCTTAATAACATCTTCCGTCATTATCCAGCCTCCTCAACTATAATGGAAGTAATATTTTTAGCGTTTAAGTAAATATTATCGCTTGTAAGGTTCAAAAACTTTGCTGATTTACGAGATTAGGGGTACATAGAAATTCAAAACGATTAAAAAATTTTCAGGAATGTGATGGTGATAGATTCATAAAAACAACGCGCCTCATAATATACTTTTCAAATTTTTCTTTTCGTACGCAATGACAAAAATGTATAGATTTGGTAAGATTTTTTTTTACCATTTCTACTAAATATATGAGTTTAGTTTTAATTTGTGTTTCTTGTGGTTTTTTGACGATTCCATAATTGTAATACTATTAAGAAATTGAAATAAAATGTAATGGCGTCCTAGATTTTGTCACTAAATATGGCGCATTTTATAGAAATTACTTTTATAGTGGTATTTACTACATAAGGTGTGTTTCAAGGATTTGTTACTTTACTGCGAGTAGCAGCCACTATAATTTTATCACTTTAAAGTCATTATTACCATTAAGTAACTACAAAACCATCTCAAAGTTGTCGATGCCACGATAAAGTTCCCATTGTTACTATAACGTTCCAATTGAAACTTTAACCTATAATTAATTAATAAGTGCATTGTAGCGTTTTGTGTGAGGTGCACGTATTTTACCCTTGTTTGCAAGGACACATTAACGAAATGTCGTTTTTAAAATTGTGGCCATACAAGAAAGGCGTGGTATATATTTTATGGTTGTTTCATTAATGGGAACAAAACAAAGCTTTGTTTTGACCCAAAAATAGACAAACAGCAAAAGGAGAGCCTTCTATCAAGAATTACTCGAACTGCACTAACTAATAATGCCGGACAAGTAGATATTTTCTGTCTGTATAAAGTCCCTTACTTTAAAGTATTTTTTTATAATTGAAACTTTGTGGTAATTTAAAGACAGAGTGGGAAGTAAACTACTGTAAAGTTATTTTCGTGAGTAGCGAGGAAGTTAATTTTATCTTTAAATATTACTCAGGTTTCATAACTTTAGTTGAATTAAAATAGGAATGATATTAGTATTTTTAACATTACCATAAAGTAATAAACTTTAAAGGATATACCAGTAACAAGACAAAAGTTACTGGGACTATCAAATATTACTTTAAAGTCTTTGCTAATTTTTAAAGTTATTTAACATAGTAACAGTCTCATACCAGAAACTTTAAAAAGCTACCCAGAAGTACTCAAACTATTAAGTTCCAAATTGTGCAATAATAACTACAGAATTACCAAAAAAGTCCAAAATGAAAGAAGGAAAACTTAAAGTCATTTTTTTAGTGATAATTACGTAAAAACGACTTATTCGAAGTTCCGATCTCGGTTTCTGCTATACTTTAATGCTGCTTGGGATATGTATTTATTTATCATTTCTAAAAGAAAAACATTAAAATATTTTATCCCCTTTTTCTTTATTTGAATTGTTAATGTCTAGCAATGACAAATTCGTAAAAATCTCCTCTTATAATATTGAAACAGTTAGAGGCTGTGATGGAAAATGATTACAGCAAACGAATCAGTTTTATTTTCCAGAATCTAGTGGTCCTGTGAAAGAACCACCATAGTTGGGGTGATGTCGTCTCGTCTTACCGATACGAAACACTGATATTTCCCTCGTTTAAAGGCTCGAAATGAGACGAGCAAGCGCCCCTTTTTTAAACCAAAATTTTACGTTTCTTTCCTCCTCTCGATCAGGGGTTTCACCTGGCAAAAGCAATATAAAAGCGTGTTAAATAGTATGGCTTTTGAAGTAATATGATCAGGTTAAAAAATATATTAAACAAGAAACAGCAAACATATTCTGGGTGCTTTAATATTGCATTCTTTGAGAACATCAGAGGGAAAATAGATTACATAAAAAATTGTTAAATTCAAAGTTGTGCATGTCCAATAAAAATATTTTCTTTCCGGCATAAACCTTGCAAGAGTGCTTTTACACACTCGTGCCATTTATGACCGGTTGCACCAACACTTTTTGCGACACTTAAGTTGTTCTTAAGCATTAACTGCCTCTTAAGTTTCAAATGTTTCTTGCACCAGCTGAAATTGGTCCTTAATGGTCCCATAACTTTAAGTGTAGGATTTTCTATACTTAATGATCCTCATAATTTGAAGTTGACATTTGACAAATATTTTGTTTATTGTTTATTTATTTGTCGTTTGTTTGTAGTTTCAAAAAATTAATATGATAAAAATTATGTAAAATGAAGTTTTTAAAAAATGGTGTTTTGATTGTGATATTATAAATGCGACGTAAATTAGATTTCCAAGAAAATGTAGAAACAGTGAACTTTATTACTTATGGCAATTTTGAGATTTATTTACCTTTTTTATTCTTTTGGATATTGTTCTGTTATTTTTAAAAAGAACTGCTTGACGAGATGGATAATCTTACATTTTTCAAAAGGTTCAAATTAACAAAACCAACTGTGCCCAGCTTAGTTGAGCAAATCAAAGATGAGTTTTAGTTTAAACATGACCAGTTTGTATTATCTTTTAAATTTTAAGTATTTACTTGAAAATTTGGGAATATTTAATTTGTTCATATAAAATAATAAAATTTTTTTTTTAATGATGTATTTGTTTTTTATATTTCATTGACAATAATTTTTCCCCTTTCCATGGCCGTAAAGAAAGGAAGCCTGATCTTTTTTTTCCATATTGTTAAATTTCAACAAAAATCACAAACTAACTACTGATTTTGTATTATAATGTCTATAAAATGAAAAAAATTAAAGTTTTAATTATTTACAAAGATTCGTCGAATTACTTCTATCATTTAAATGACACACAAGCAAAAAAAGAAAAGATCTAATATCAGTTAATTTTGATTATTCGCGTTGTAAAGGCCAACAATAAAAAAAGAAGAAGGGATGCAACGTTGCCATCTTTCTGGAGTCTTAGTTGTTGCAATAAAATCTAATGGTGAAAGCAAAAACAATTTAAGTTACCCTTAATTTTAAGAGCCCTTAATAAAGGTCTACTTAAGATACTTTTGGTGCAACGGCCATTAAACTTTTATTAAAAAATTTAAAACACCAAACAAAATGCATTTGATAAAAACTGAAAAAACTAATCATAATTTTAGTTTCCCATGCTAATGACCAATATTTTTTTTTAAACGTTTATTTTTACATTTTTGGTGGCAGACAAATCCCTTTTTAAAATAAGGGGTTAAAAAACGAAAGTATTGACATTTTTTTAAAAGTTCAGTTTTATATCTTAAGCATAAAAAAAGTACAATGCAGAAACTTCTGAGAAACACCAGGTTAATAGTAAATCATATACTTATAAACCAATATACTGATAACGTCTCATAAGCTTTTAATGATTTTTTGAAGGAAAAAAAAGAATGTTTAAAAACAAAATTAAAATTTTCCAAAAACTATTTCACGATGGAGAGCTTCCAACTGCGCATGAGGAAATTTTACATCCTATTGGCTGGTCATCAAAAAGGGTTATCGATCTCAAAACCACCAATCCAAAAAGTGCTCTTAAAGCATGCGCAGATAGGGACTAATTTGAAATAAATGTTTGCATGGGACGTCGAATATGCCTTTCTTTTTTTGGCTTCAATTATATGTCAATGTAAGCAGTATATTGGTTTATAAGTATATGTAGTAAATAAGGATCGTATATCGCTTGGACTTTTGCTGACACTTTATAAAAACATTTAAAAAATGTATTTTTTGATGAGGTATCATATTTGGTTTAAAAATAAAATTCCATAAATTTAATATATATATATTTGGTGTTTTTTAAGCCTGCACCTTTTTAAAACTAAAAATCAATGAAAAAATTTTTTAAAAAAAACACATATTGCACTTTTACTACGAAGAAAGGAGACGAGAGGAAACAAGATGGGGGAGAGTGGTCTTTTAAGTCCTCGAGACGAGAAGAAAAGATGGTTTCTTCCCCGACTCGGCCCCGTCTTTCTCCGCGGAATTTTTTGGCAATGGGCTCAAAGCCAAATTCTCTCATTGATAAAATAGCGTCTATAAAAGTGGCCCAAAATTTTCCAGAAAAATTGCTAGTGTGTTTTGCAAGAAATTAAAATAAAAAGTTGTTTAGGAATCTCAACAGAACAAATAAGGTTCTTGCTATTAATGTTTATAAGCATGTTTATTGTGCAGGTTAACCACACCAAAGTATCAAATGATATTAATAAAAAAATTTTTAAAACCCAAAATTTTAATTGCAAAATTTACAACTAAATAGAAAGGCCAAACTATCTAGCACTGATTCTCTGATAGCGTCAAAAATTTTTCTTATTTCTTGACTTTTTTTTCTGGCAAAATAATATATGTTTATTAGAGGATAACACATGTTTCGCTCTCATGAGCATCCTCTGACCTATAAAACAGACAGAAACCTAACTTATTACAATCCGTATAAATAAAAACATTAAAATTACCTTACAACTATAGAAAAAAACAACAAAAAATATGTTACTCTACATTTTAAAATTAAAACAATGCAATGAATAAGGTTAAAAATCTATACGTAAATTGTAGAGTGCCTGATATTCTTGTTTTTTTTGTTTTATGTTTTACTTGTACTATGTAGAATGCCATACTTGTTTGTGTCTTTTTCAATTGGAGGTAACTTTGAGTTTTTTATTTATATTGATTGTAATAAATAAGGTTTACAAGAAATACCTGTCACGTTTTTTAAAATTTAAATATAACATTTTGACTGAGACCGCAACCTCTTTCAAATATTTACACTTTAAAAACATTCCATATATTATATTTTCCGAATAAAATATCTGAATTTTCATAATAATAATGATAATAAAATTTAATAAATATTGACTTATGATAATCACTTTTATATAGTTGACTACTATACTACTACAAAACGCCATATGGTATAATAAAAAAAGATTAAATTGCTGCTAAACTTGCCGCCACTCCACATTTACATACAGGGAGAAATAAAGGCGGTACTCTATAGACTCAAAAGAGGTCAAAGTCCAAGTATAGGACACCAAAGGACCTCAAAATGGGAAACAGAGGAAGACCAAGAGGTCAGCTTATTGTTTGTGATGCCCTTGGACAGGTGAACCCCTCGTTTCATCTTCAACAGACACTTTCGGATTGTCATACCAGATAGGGAGAACTGGAAAGAAGGCCCTCCAATCAAACCGATCATATCTGGTATACAGATGGCACCAAGACCAACAAGGGGGAGGGCTGGCATCTATGGAGACATGCCTAGAGAAAAGATAACCTTAAGTCTTGGTCAGCACCCACGGGTTTTCCCAAACGGAAATCGCAGCAATAAAGCATTGCCTTGCGGAATAAAAAAAATAGTAAAGAAAACACATCGTCATTTATTTAGACAGTCAAGCGGCCCTGAAGGCCATCAGTTCTCAAAAATTAATTTCAAACCAGTGGGGGGCTGTATACAGGCCCTGGAAAA
>JAHBCN010010576.1:31448-59290 GCA_019359885.1 Listronotus oregonensis | reverse complement strand
ATAATTTTGATGTTTAATATAGTCGTCATGATTTTTAAAGCAAGCCCGGAAGCCTCTTTTTTTTTTTAACATTTTCCGAAATAATATAAATTTTCTCTGTTCATCATGTTAATTTTGTGGATAATTTTTTTTTTTATCAACTTTCCTGCTTTTCTCGGAATATAAAATAGTATTTAAATATACTCATAAAAGCATGTTTATTATTGTATTTGCTGGCTAATCCAGTAGGGGTAACACTGGTTTAAGGAGTTGACAATATCACGAACTGCTTTAGGTAAGTTCAATTCTGCTGCCATATATTTCCATACCCTACCAAGGGTATTTCAAGTAGTTCATTCAGAGGGATATCAATTTTATTTTAAAGCAATTGTTTCTTTGGTTGGTTAAAATACCATTATGGAATGGATATATTAAGAAGGCAGATAGATTTTTGCGGAAATGTATCCGCGGTGACCCAAGGAACAATAAAGTTGATTACTACCCGACGGAAAAGTGTAACTGTGAAAAATCGGAATGTGAAATTTTCCTTAACAAAGCTGTTTTTTTTCACTTTGCTCGTCTAAACTCGACAAATTCTAATTGTACAAGAAAACTCCTAAAATAAAAAAGTTTTGTAATCAATTTTTACTTATGACAGCATTAGTTAGAAACGTTAAAAATTTTTTTGTTGCTGTTATTTAGTCACAAATAACAAAAAAATGAAGAAGAAAATACCCTTTTTTCCATTTTTTAACTTTTTTGTTTACAGCTACGCTGTCCATATTCGAGAAAGAAAAACTTTTTAATGTGCAAAATACCCAAAAAAAATTTGGGGGCAATCGATCGAGTATAATAATAATTTGTTAATATAAATTGCGTCAATTTTTTAATTTTTCACGTTTCCTAAAAGACGTCCAAATGAAGCGTTGATTTTTTATGCATACTAAAGCACTCAATCTGTCAAGTCGCGTCGTAATTTTTAAAATCGGTTAATTTGGTAATGCTAGGGATTTTTTTTAAGAACTGTTTATTTATTTTGCTTAAAAACAGACATTTTATTTAAAAAAAATTATAGGACGATAGTACTTGGAAAGACCCTTTTTTTCGAGACCACGTTGTATTTGGTCTCTTAGCTTTTGAGAAATAACCGATCAAAGTTGACCGATGTTCATGACAGTTTAACCAAAAATAGGGTGCCCATTTTTGCACTAATGGCTTTGTTTTACCGAGTATTTTTTTAATTAATTTGCAAAAAAATCGTAGATAAAACAATAAAAGAAAAATATTAAAAAAACATAAAATTCATGAAAAGAGTTCAAATTAGCAATGCGCTTAATTTTATATTTCAGTTTCTAATGAACCAGCTTTAATATATTTTTTATTAATTCGGAGTCTCGTAATCTAAAAATTGCAAATACCGCAAAGAAAAAATCTAATCAACATGCTTTTAATAACAATCACACAATAAACTGGAATGCAATAGGTATTTTAGCAAAAAAAAAAAAAAATAAAAAAAGGATTTTTTGTTATATATTTTAAAGTTTTTTTTGTATATTAAAAACAGTAGTGAACTTATCACTGAAACCTAGTTTTTGATTTTATAAAGGTTTTTTTAGCTGATCACAAGACTCGAAAAGAGTCAATCAACTCTGTAGATGCACGAGTCTATACCCAGGGACCTGGGGCGAAGTGTCCCTTCCCGCGAGTAGCCCCAAGAATATTTTTTTTTTTTGCTAAAATAATCACGTTATGCACCTTATCTTGAAAATATTTAATAAAAATTCGCAAGAGAAATGCTTTAAAACAAAAAAGATATTTTGTGTGTGTAACTAAATATAGGAAATAAAGAAAACCGTAAAAGATCATTCACATGTATATTAGACGGTTTTGGTATTAAATTTATCAAAACTTCATGTTTAACAAATAGCATTAAAAATATCTATTTGGGCAAAACACTCTGTTGTAATATTTATTTTGCAATACATAGGGTAATTCTTAAAGTCTTATGCATATCTTTTACAAAACTATTTTGTTATTACCCTTTGCAAACACAATTCTAAAAACTTTTTAGTTAATTTCTATATTTTTAAATTAACCTAAGTAAAAAAATAATTTTAAAATGACAGAAAGCAAAAAGCGACCCTCCGGGTATAACTAAATTTTTATGCCGTTACATAATTTTATAAGTGAGAAAACTTTTATTGAATTTAAATTATAGCGGTTTCTAGCGTTCGTGATAAAATTTATTATTGACCATTTTAATGCATTTGTTTTTTATCGGCGATCGGTCAAGTACTCATAAATTTTACTTACCTACATATATATTATGACTGTGTTTTTACTGCAATAAATTACTGACATATTTATTTGATTATTAGTCCCAAATATCCCATTCTTCGAAGCCTTATTACTTATTAGGAGAATTGTTTAATTTACTATTGTTCAGATATTAGGGGATTAACTTTATTAACTTTTTTAATCTCCTGTTTACGTAAATATCTAGAGCAATTTTAAAGTCTACCTAATGCACGACTTAAAAAAAATCTCAGTAAAGTAAAAACAGAGTTGATAAGAAATTTTAGGTACTGGGACCAACAAGTTTTCTTTATATGCAAGGCTTTCGTGTATTAAAGAAAAATGTAAATGTGTAATTTTTCTCATAAAATCCAAAAGAATAGGTTAGGAAAATGATTTAAAATAAAGCAAAAAAAAATGAGACAAAAAAAGAACATTTTTAAAAAATATTTACTGGGTTCGCTTTTGAGCGTGTATTTTTTTAATACTCTTATTAAAGATAATAAAAGTATTTCGTATCCCTTTTTAGTAACAACAACACAATTTTATGCCCTATCTCTGTTGTTCCAATTTAAATCATTCTTAATTAGGATTCTACGGAAAAAATACACAAGATGGGTATTTCACTTTTTTAAATATAGGGAAAGCCGCCAACCTGTACAAAAAATAAGACTTAAAAGATTTTTTTTATTTATTAAAAAAATCTGCATAGAACTAAAGCTATTAAAACAAATGTGCGACATATTATCCTCCGTCTTTTAAGCACTAAAAGCTTCTAGCATATACCTACCAAAGGCAGCCTTGCCGCTCGGCAGTGCGAACAAGCGTGCAAGGGAGAAAGAAATGTTTTTCTCTCTTGCTCCAACATTCTTATTCGTTGACGGAGAAGGGCCGACCAATCAGTACGCAGATCGGGATATCTAGCCCTCCCACCGACCAATCAGCACATTGGAGCAAGAGAGAAAGGTTATAATGGGATTCTTCTTATTCTCTCGCACACTTGTTCGCACTGTCGAGCGGCAAGGCTGGCTCTAGTAGAAATGTGTATTGATGGGCATATTCGGATGGTTTTAATATTCGAATATTCGTATTCCGAAAGTCTTCTTATTCGGAATATCATTCGACATATAAAACATTGACCGATCAACGCCAGTTGATATACAATATTGCGCCGACCGTCGATTTACCCCGAAGTCGAAGCAGTTGCTTTCGAAATAACTAATTATTTCGGATGAATCAGTTGTCGGAAGATGAAAAAGGAATTATTTTGTTTTGGCTTTTGATTTCAGTTGACTATTTTAGTTGTTGGGTTAATGTTTTGTTCGCATACGTATTCGTGTATGTTTTTAATTTGTTTCGCTGATATTGGTGGTGCACCGGAAGTTTGGTTTTCGTTTTAATTCGTAATAATTATTGGTGTGGTGTATAGAATAGTATACAGTGGACGCCAAAAAAGTCGACACTTTGTGGAAAATTTCTATTCTTGATATTAATATTTTGTGTGTAGTATCTGCACTTTGAATTGAAAATTCATTATGATGAAAATGCATATTATAATTAAATATAAAATTATATGGTAACGAATCCCAATGTGGCATACGACATTTAGATTTTCAAGTGCATTATTTTGATAGCTCTTCCTATTTTGGTCGAACTAGGATTGACATTGATCATTCCATCAGTAGCGGTAATATACCCCAGCTGATTCGAATACGAATATTCGAATATCCGAAAGAAATATTCGAAACATTTCTATATTCGAATATCGTTCGGAAGATCATTCGCAAAACGTAAAGAGGAACGTTTATGTAAATTTGAACCTTTTTTAGGTCAATAAACCTTAATTTAAACAAAAACCCTAAATTTATAGTCACACGGTTAAGAGACACAATATATGTATGTACATTTAGTCTCACTTGGTATAAGTTTGCTCTATTTTGACGATGATTATGTTTACGGTTTCTTCATGATCATACTCTTTATAAATATTTAAATTTAAGCAAACCTCTACTAAATAATTTATTTAAAAGAAATTGCGTCTAGGTTTTCTGGAAAAAATTATAATTAAAAAAGATTCGAACTGCTGGTAATATAGTTTTTTATCAAGTCAATAGGCACATTATTTAAATTTAGATAAAACGAAAATATAGGAAATAATAAAAACCTAAATCATAAGTTGTTTTGAAAGGGAGGTTGAAACAAAGTTAGGTTTAAAGTCTTTTATCAAAAATTATTTTTTGTTGGACGAATTTAGAATAGGCCCTACATATATGATAATAGGATATCAAAAATAATGAAAATAAAAAGTATTTACTCCAGGCTTAAAACTTGACACGTAAATATAAAATCTCTAAAATTCTTTAACATTTTCCAACATCACCGAAAATAATGATTTTTGATATATTAAATTTTACAGATCGGGTAATCACTATCATGAAAAAGAACAAACGTGAAAAATTTTTTTAACCATAACAACTCGTTATAACAAGAGCTAATCATTTTTAAAAGATAAGGTGTTAAGAAAGGGTTTTATTGAGTTTTTGGTAAAAAAAACTAAAATTATTATAAAGAACACCACAGACACAATAATTAAGCTACAGCTACTTGAGCTACTTTAAGAACTATTTTTACAAAAAGTCAAAAACAAATTTTAAAACAAAGTACAATATAAACAAGACATGCAAATATAACAGATTGGTGCAAAAAATAGTGCTTCACGCTTTAACAGTGCTAGGTGATAAAATTAAGATTTTTGTTTTAAACTTACTGGATATGGAAATGTGTAACGCAGACCCTAATTCGGTTAAAGCGTTACTAAGATCTTGATGAAAGCAGTCAAAAATATTTTTATCTGTAAACAAATTAATAAGCTTATTGAATTTGTAATTAAACAGACAAAATAAATTATTTAAACCAGAAAACAACTTTTATTAACCACCATACTGAAACGAGCACTTTTCAAATTAAGCAACCCTAACCTGTTTGGTACTTTGACGGGTGATCACCTGAAAATGTTGCAACTGATTAAACTATAGGTTCCGTCTAAATGGCATTACCAAAACATTAATGATAAGTAGATCAAAAATATTAATTAATTTTGTTAATAGGTGTCGCAAAAATTATAAATTAAAAAAATGTCTAGAATTTACACGACCCTTTGTAGACTGTCCTAAAAGATAAAAAGAAAAGCAATTATGAAGATCGAGGATATAGTATCAGTAATATCCTAGCTTATATTTAATATTGCAAATAAAAATATAAACAATTAAATTAAACATTAAATTAGTCATTTAAAAACACCAAAATGTTTATTATAGTATTAAAAACAATATATGGTATTATCAAATATATCTGCCTCTCATCTGCTTTACTACTCTAAATTTAAAAAAATTAAAGGTTAGAGAGGGCCGCTTCCTTTCAGCCAGACCTTGACTATTATATTTAGGGGTCCTTTACGGACAATTACACAAATTTTTAAAGTGCCTCAAGAACCTACTTAAACTTGTTCACCAGCTCTTGGACTATAAGTATTCCCATATTATTAATACGCCATGTTATCTGGCGCATTCGCCAGAAAAAGGTGTAAAAAACATTTGTTAACGTCTTGCCTACTAACTATTAACAAGGTTCCTATTCTAATTGACTGTTGAGTTTTCTTACTAAGGACCCCGTGTAAACACATTCATTCTTTTAATTTTCTGTATAAGTCAGAATAATTTTTATAATGTTTAAATTTTATATTATAAAACGTCAATTTTTTTAGTAATACAATATTGAACCATATGATCTATTTTATGATCTTTTTTTTTTGTTAAAAAAATTACTACCTTAAAAGATGTATTTACTTAATTTGTGTTGTGGAGTACATAAACAGCTTGGTCGAGGTTGTTGTTGACGTCCTTGCAAGGTCGATTTCTGCATTTAATATTGACGTATTTACAGCACGAAATTTCTGAAATTTCCGAATATCCTTAAAGCGTGACAAATTAAGTATTGTCATTTTAAATTATAAAAAGTAAAAGTACACTTTTCAAGAAAATGGTTTACCTTGACATTTTTCACAAAGACAAAAAAAGATACGTTATATTTTAACCAGAATTTAAATAATTTGACCTTAAATTGGCTTTTTAATAACCATATACCTAAATTTTGCAAATAAAACAGGATGAGGAAAAAAATAAAAATTAAAAAATATTAATGAATTAAGAATTTCCACGACTATAGTGTGTCAAAACACCACCGGACTGCTTTTTTACCTTTAAGACAGTCCAGAAGAGGTTTGTATTAAGCCTAAGTACAGGGTGACCCAGTATAATGTGAACACACCCCACCTTTTCGCTTAAAAATTGATTTTAAAAAATTTCAAAATAGCCAGTTGGTTTTTTTTTCTGGGCTTTTAAAAACATTTTTGAAAAATTAATCAGCATGATAATCTTATTTTTAAAAAGTTTGGGACAATTTTAAACGTAATGGTTTATCGATTTACGTATGAATGACCAATTGTGATTTATGTTGTCAGTTAATGACATGACATGCATAAATTTTACCTTTATCTTTTCGTCTATTTTAATTTAAATCCTAAAGTAAAAATATATCGCAAAATACTTAAACAAAGATAAACAAACTATATATATTTGAAATGAGAAAAATAGGGTATTTTTTTTATTTAAATATAGGTTGTTACATTGAAAAAAATCACTCATTTCGTCACCCCGCTCAAACAAAAATTCGAATACATTTTTAATTTTTTTCAAATGCCCAGAGAAAAAATACACCAACTGGCTAGTTTAAAATTTTTTCAAATCAATTTTTAAGCAAAAAGGTAGGGGGTGTTCACATTATACCGGATCAATCTGTACTATCTTCAGATTTTTTCATGCTTAATCGATTTTACCCAGTACCGAAACATAAAGATATTCGGTAAATAACTATTCCCCTGAACCTACCCCTCCCGAGTAATGCTTAAAACAAACACACAAAATACTATAGGCTTAATGTTTAATCCCTTTTCACATTTTTAGTTGCTGTCTGCAGTTTCTAATTTATTATTTTTTCATTTAAGTTGTGGTAGAACTATGTTGAGTAAACACAGTACAACAGTCAATTTTGCTTGATTATAGGTGGTCGTGACCATGTTTCTTATCATTTTAAAGTTGATTCCTTTTATATTTTTTCAGATATATAATGAAAAACCTACGACATGAATTAAGAATATCACTTCCTTTAAAAACTGAGTTAATTATAAATATTCTCACAAGAGTCATGAAGTAAGTCAAGTTTGCAATGCAAATTAACAATTTATAAAAAAAACTGAAATAAAGAGAACTGGTCTTCGATTGAGAAAGCATTTATCTACGTTTTCTCATGCCGAAATAAATATTTATAGTAACGTCAATCTAATTAAAAGTTTATTTCATTTTTAACAAATTGTTTTTCACAAAATGTTGAGGATATAATATACAGGGTAATTTAAATTCGATCCTCACCATTAGGATTATGCATTTAAACAGACTGATCGGTAAAAAACTTGCCAAGTCAAACAAGAGGAAAACAAAATTGTGGTAGAACTAGAACTTGGCCCTTATTTTACATAAGTGTTTTGGTGATATTTAAATTACCCTGTATATTAGTTTATTATAAGTTTTTTTTGGGATTTTCGATGTTGTTTAAATTTAAAAAAAAACATTTGATTACTTAAGCACCTACAGGCAAAATACATGTAAAAGAAATCTAAATAATAGAAATTTAATGATATTTATTATAAATGGAAAAACAATAAAAATTTCGTTTTCCATTATCACATAATATTTAAAATTTGGTCTCTTACAGTGCGGTTATAAATTTTTAGAGCAACGATAAAATTTCAAGAAAATGCTTGTCTGAATTATGAGAAAAACAATATATTTTTTTATTTTTTATTTAACACCTTGGGTCCGATTCTGTAAGTAAATATTTTGATATTCTTTTTGTATCTCTTTTGAAAAAGTGACAAACTTATAAGTTACCTTTAAGGGCAACAGGGATATATGACCCTTATTTTAACTTTCTCTTTTCTTATATTTTTACAGAATCCTAGCGCTTGTGTCTTGAAAATAAATAATTTCGACCTATGTTATTATTATATATTTTATATATATATATATATATATATATATATATATATATATATATATATATATATATATATATATATATATATATATATATTTATATATATTTATATATTATATATATATATATATATATATATATATATATATATATATATATATATATATATATATATATATATATATATATATATATTTTATATATATATTAGTGATATAATTCGAATTAAAAATAATCGATAATCCGATTATTGATATAATACTATATAATGCGATTATTCAGATTTAATTTGAATTACGAAAAATAACCTGATCCTTCACAGAATTGATTACGCGTCGCGAAAAAATAATAACATGTAATAACGAATAAGATTTAATATTTTAATAGTAAAGTATATATTTATGTAAATAGAGAGTACAACTTAATTATAAAAAAGGTAATTTTTTACTCACCCACTGCTGATTTTATTAAAATTTTGTATACAGGAGTTTTTGGGGTGCTTATCCCGAATCTGAAGTCATATTTTGTCGGATTCTGCTAGTTTTTGAGTTATAACGCCCCACTCGAACCTAACCTCACATCTGCACAAACTCCTAAAATTTCTCCTTCTTAAAACTGATTACACCCAAAATGGAAGATTTTATGGTAATGTACTTATTATTTTATACAATAAATTTAATTTTGCCTTAATTTAAGAATTATTTTTAATAAGAGAATATTTTTACTTTTATAAATGTCAACAAAATTGTCTAGGTATTTTAGACAATTTTATGTTGGTACACCAGGAATTCGCGAAACAATTGAATGCTCTTAATTTTTAAATTTAAATCGCGAAAAATAAAAATTCAAATTTATAAAGTAGGCTATTCAATTTTTTCGCGGGTCCCTGGCGTACCAACATAAAACAGTCTAAAATCTCTACAGTTTTGTTGACATTTATAAAAGTAAAAATAATATTTTTGGGAAGTGCTTGTTGTGCTTTTTTTATTAAAAATATTTGTAAAATGAAGGTGAAATTAAATTTATCTTATAAAATAATAGGTGTATTTCGATAAAATCTTCCATTTTGGGTGTAATCAGTTATAAGAAGGAGGAATTTTAGGAAAGTTTTGCTGGTTAGGTTCGAGTGGGGCGTTATACTTAAAAAACTAGCAGAGTACAAAAATTGACTTCAGATTCGTGATCAGCGCCCCAAACATCCTCGGTATACAAAATTTCCAATAAATCGGCCGTGGGCCGTAAGTAAATAAAAATTACCGTAAAAAATTATGGCAAATGGAAAATTTACTTACTAAAACTAATAATAATAACATATATTATACAGTGTAAAAAAGTCGGGATAGTGTTTGTGTTTAGTTACATCGGAATCGAGTTACATATTCATTCAGAAATCAAAATTTAAAATTCAAACGATTAAAAATTAAAAAATAATTATATAATTCAATTATCAATTAATCCGATTTTTCCCCCACTAATATATATATATATATATATATATATATATATATATATATATATATATATATATATATATATATATATATATATATATATATATATATATATATATATATATATATATATATAAAAAAAATTTTTTAAAAAAATTTAATTTTTATTTTTTAAAATTCAAATTAAAAATTTTTTATAAAAAATATTTTGGTTTTTCCTACTTTTTATATTTTGTAAACAACGTTATTTTGGGGTCAAAAAGTCCGATAAGAAAAAGTTCATTTTTTTTATGATTTCATTTTTTTTGTTACATTTTTGTTTTCTGCAAAAAATTCCCAGATTTTTTATTCAGCATATCATACTCTATATTCAACTGTTTACGAGATATTCGCATTTAAATAAAAATTTAAAAGGGAAAAAAATCCGTTTATCTTTTAATGTTTTTTAACGTTTCTATGGTTTCAGCGGTTTTTTGAGAGTTGCATAACCATATATTATAGAGATTAATAAAAATGTCATAATAATTTTATTAATCTGAAAAATTTGTTTTAACTTTTTTTTCTTGTTTAAGGTTTTACCTATTTCCATCATGTGATATCTAATTGCTTATTAATTATTACTATGGCTGTTTTGTCACTCATAAAACCATAGAAACGAAAAACAACATTGAGAGATAAGCAGTTTTTTTTCATTCTAAATTTGTATTTAAATAAGAATATCTCGTAAACAATTGAATATAGGGATATGATATGTCAGATAAAATATCCAAAATTTTTATGTAAAAAAAAAAATGTAACAAAAATAGGGGAGTCATTTAAAAAATTAAGTTTGCCCTTTGAAAGGGCTTTTTATACACCCTGATAATCGGGGTTTCCCAAAATATAGCAGCCAAAATCAAAATTTTTTTGTATAAAACTTTTTTTTCCAATTTGAATTTTAAAAGCAAAAATGGGGGTCCCCCACCCCCTTTAATATATATATATATATATATATATATATATATATATATATATATATATATATATATATATATATATATATATATATATATATATATATATATATATATATATATATATATATATATATATATATATATATATATATATTTTTATATATATATATTTTATATATATATATATATATATATATATATAAATTTTTAAAAAAAATTTTAAAAAATTTTTTAAAATTTTTTTAAAAAAAAAAAAAAAAAAAAAAAAACCCGGGCCAAAGACGCAATGCTAATTGTCTGTCCCAAGAATATTTATATTACCATTAGAAATCATTAAACGAGGTGAGTAAAATGTAAAGTGTTAAAAAAGAACAATCTCACAGTTGTGGTTAGTACCATTTTAACATTTGTTGGGTTACTGATAAACCCCACAGAGTGTTACACATTTTCAAATTAATAACGGCCATTTAATTACTTTTGCAACTATTAAAACTTTTTACACTCTGTGGGGTTTATCAGTAACACAAAAAATATTTTTATCAATGAGCTGTTAGATTAACTGGAGAAAGCATCGATTTGGCATAAGCGTGGCATCATAAACGCACATTCTAAGGTACTGCCTAGCGATGAATGAACATCTGTACTCGAAACAATAAAATCCACCAAATACCGGAAAAATGGTTACTACAAATACTATTTTGTCGTAAAGCGTGGCTGCCAAGTATATTTCTATTTCATTTACTTGATTGTATATTATGATTAAATTTTACTTAATTTATTCCTAAAATTACATCAAAATAAGCTCTACTATTGTATTTTAAACTGTGAATAATATGTGGTATATTTATAACTAAGAAGTATAACACAGAAAAGTAATGATGTCAAAATACTATTATCTTTTTGAACAGCTACTAATAAAGGCGCGACAACGTGACCCACGGATGTTTCGTGAAACGTACTTTCCCCCACCTTCAGCTACGCTCGACAGATGACACATTCAATATGGCGTTTTTTCTAAATTATTTTTGTTGTTTGGGTAATTTTTGTGACAATTGTATAAATTTCAGTTTTGTGTATACTTAATTAATTAAAAAGGTAAGGCAGTGCCAAGTGTGTAAAGTGACGGATATGATTCCTGGATTATCATTTCACAAGTAAGTACAAACTAGGCGTACCATTCTATCGCCAAAATACACAAAACATGTTGGGCGCAGCTGTCGATTGCGTTTATGAATAAAAAGCTTTTCATCTATAATGTTAGCTCATTGGAATTTTTATTTCAAATACAGGGTGATTCATGAGGAAATGTCGATATTTGGGTACGTGTCGGGGTCCAAAATAAAAAAAAACCCAAACAAATATGGGTTCGCAAGGCCTTCGTTTTCGAAATACAGGGTGTTAAAATCTTTTTTTAAATTTTTTCTTTTTTTTAAATAAAATCATGAAAATTTAAATATTGGAGTAAAATTGGTATCGGGGGGTTTTTTTGGTATGACGGATTCGAATCTAATCTTTTACGGTTTACTTGTGGGGGAGCCACCTACACGTCTTTTAATATTTTGAACAATCACAACATTTTGGTACACCCTGAATTTTTTTTAAGTAAATTAAATAATTGTTTTGTCTTTTTTACGTTAAAAGGTATACTTGTTAAAAATTGATATAAGCAACCGTTTTCGAGATATTTGGATTTTTGTATCTGATTTTATTATAGAAAAATTTTAAAAAAAAAATAAAACAAAATTTTTAATTAAACAATATGTTTTTTAATTTTCAATAAAATTATTGTTCTTAAATTATGTTTGACAAAAACACAAGCTAGGTTTTATAATTTTTAAAAATTTCATCTCGGAAACAAAGGCTTTGCGGACCCATATTTGTATAGACTTTTATGTTTATTTCTGGACCCTAACTACGTACCTGAAGTATTGACATTTCCTTATGAATCACCCTGTATACAATTTATTATATTTACAGGGAATTTTATAAATTATATTCTTTGTATTTTGGTTAACATTAAATGTTTTTTTTTTTGTTAGTTCAGATCTAATATCCTTTTGAGTTTTAAAACACAGCACGAATGTTTAATTTTTTACCTATCCGTTGAATTGTCTCTAAAAAGCCAGAAATTGTAATGCAAAAATAAATTTGTCATAGATTGTTTTGATTTTGTCTTAAACTTTCTTCAGTTTCAACTATTCATCAAATCAAGTGAATAACTATTTTGAACCAAAATATATTTTAAAAACTTTTTACAACTCCAATTTTAATCATTATTTAGGTTAAAACTTAAGTATCTATTTGTATGTGTAGGTTTTTTGTAAAAAGAAATTCTTATAATTTCTTTTCATCAACATATTAACACAAAAAAATAAGAGGCATTAAGGTTCAAAATATTTAGTTATCCATCTGATTTTGTAAATAGTTGCTTTCTTAAATTTGAACAACTAAATTTTATTAAGGACAAAATTGAAATAAACGCTTTACATTATTTTTGTCATACATTTTCGCCTTTTAAAAAAATCAAGGAATAAGTAATACATTTAGCATTCGTACCATATTTAAACACAAAACACTATTAATCTTAAATATACAAAATCAAAATCATTTATTTTTAACGAAAATAAAGAAATTTTAATTTATAAAATCCCTTACGACTGTAATTAATTTTATAGTGTTAAAATTTTTAGGTCATCAGCCAAACCCTAAAAAAACCCTTTTTTTTTTTTTTTTTTTTTTTTTTTTTTTTTTTTTTAAAAAAAAAAAAAAAAAAAAAAAAAAAAAAAAAAAAAAATATATAAAAACTTAGAATTCCACAAATAAAAATATGTTAACAAGCATTTGATAATAATTACAAAATGAATGCTTCCAATGCTTCTAGTTAAAAAAAATCTTCTAAAATTAAAAAAAAAAATGTTTTTAAATATCACTTGATTTCTTTGCTTAATGCTGCAGTTAATTTAGGGAAACCTTAAAATCAATTAATTCACCACCATTATTATTTTAAAAAGTAATAAATGTACCTGTTACAACAAATACAACTGTTTATAATATTTTAATAAAAGTTATTAAAATTTCTAGTTTTTTTGATGCAAAATTTAGATAATATTAATTTTAATAATGTTTAATTTACATGTTTAGGTTTATTTTCTATCGAAAACGGTGACTGACTTGTCACCAAAACGTTGTTAAGATGTTTTCTGATTTTTAAAGTATTTTTTTTTTTTTTTGGCGATTTAAATTATTAAGCAAGCATTATAAATTAAATTTATAGTATAAATTCAACTGGAAAAGGTCTCGATTACGGAAAAATCTTATATTAAAAAAATATTACTTTTAAATTAAACCAAATTTGCTAGGAAGATTGGTTGGATAGAAATATTGTTTTTGTCAAATAGTGAGAGTCGGAAATGCGTTATAAGAAATAAAACTTTTTGTAAAAAATATATTATAAATACTTGATTAAAAATATCATATTCATATGATATTTTAAAAACAAAAACAGATTTTGTGTCATATATTAGATATATATATATATATATATATATATATATATATATATATATATATATATATATATATATATATATATATATATATATATATATATATATATATATATAAAATAAAAAAAATAAAGGTTTTAACAAACATGGGACAACGCTTAATAGGAGATTTCTTGGCCAAAAATAGGACGAAACTGTTATTTAAACATAGCTCCAAACCGCTTCATTTTTAAGATACAGGATGTGAGGTAAAATTTTTGAAATTAGGTTTTTCCCTTTATTTTCTAATCGGACCTATTGATTTAAATAAATTGTGTTAGAACATTGACCGAAATATTTTCTGTTAATAATAAACATTTGTTACTATTATGGACTAATAGGGTAGCTTGGGTAATTTTACCATTATTCCGACATAACTTTTTTGATATCAATATAATTGATAATTTGGTACATTATAATTATTTTCTGCCAAGTACTTTATAACAAAAATACTCTTGAATGAACTCGATATTCTAAAAGGTCTTCGAGTACATTTAATTTAAAACTTAAACGGCACGAAAACAGTTACATTAAAAATTAAAGACAATATTAATTGTTACAAAAAATGTTCAAAATTTTTAAAAACCCCTTTCAAAAAATTTTTTTTTTTCGTTTGATTTTTTTTTTGAAAAAATGAGGGGGGGTTTTTTTTGCATAAAATTTATTTTAATTCATAAACACGATAATTTTTTTTCTTTAAAAAATTGAACCACCCCCAAAACCAAAAAAAGATGGGGATGACACAAGGGTGGGTTTTCCCAAAATATTATTTTTTTTTGCTTGGTTAATTTATTTTATTTATGTTTTACCTATCAATTATTGATCAAAATACCTTAGAAAAAAAAATTGTTATGATAGCAATAATAATTTTTTAAAAAAATTTTTTGGGGGGGATAAGCGGGCATTATGATAATGCCCGCTTATAATGCCCTAATGCGCTAATATGGGGAAAATTTTTTTTCTTATCCAATTTTATTTTTACAATAAAGACGTTTATACAAGAAATAAAATTTTTTTTTTTAAAAAATACTAAAATTTTAAAAAAATTTTTTCCCAAAAAAAAAAATTTCAATTTTGAAAAAAACCCGGGGAAAAAAAAGCTGATCCCACTATAGAATGGTCGGTGTTTTTTTTATGGTAGCAGCGGTGGTAGCACTAATTTTTTTGTATAGAAGAACAGTCCATTTAAAAAATTTTTTTTAGTCGATAAGGGAAATTTTAACCCCCCGGAAATTTTAAAAAAATTGGCAATCATTTTCCTACTTTTTTTTGGGGGAAAAATTTCTTCATATATCCTTCAGCTACTGAAGAGCTTTTCCATTTCCCATGCTGTGGGTTAGTTGTGGGGGTTTTTGTTTCAAACGAAGCACCCCCAACCCCAAAAAAAAATTGACGATGTGCGACGAAAAAAGGGGGGGGTCAGCTTCGCATTATCCGGGGTTTTAAAAAAATTTTTCATCAATGTTGGAACGCTTCCCGGTTTTTTCCAATGGGTTGTACTGTACATCGACCCTTTCTATAGGTAAGAAAGAATCTTCGCTCCTTTATTTCAGCTGGTTTTAAAGGGTTGTGTATTTTTTTTTTAAATTTAAAGCGCCTAAATCATCTTAAATGATAGTAAAATTTTTTTAAGTTGAAGTTTTAGTTTCTGGTCCCTTTTTTAACCAAGCCCCCTTTCCCTCTATCTTCAATGTCATCAACTCATCTCTTTTTTTAAAACCCCCAAAAAAAACCCATTACCAATATGACTTTATGTACCAAGTAGATATCAAGGGGTTTTTTAATAAATTTTAATATTTGTTCTCCTTCCAAAACTTTAGACTTCTTGGGGGCGTACCCTTTTGGGTTTTTTAATTTTTTAAAAAGATATGAGACGATGGTATTGCGAAATGTCTATATTTTCATAGACCATCAACGTAGACCTTAGGTGGAATACTTGGTCCAGAGAGTTGGGGCTGTATTTTTCCGACTAAACATAATAAAGTTTGTTAAAAAAAAATGTATTGGAAAAAATCAATAACTTACCATTTCCCCGGGGAAAAATGCCTTTAAAAAGGGGTTTTTTTTGGTTATTTGAAGAATTGCGTTCGCATCTTTCCAAATCCCAAAAAATGCCATACTCCCGATCATACTGTTGCCTTGATTTAACTGGCAAAAAATTTTATGCTTTATGGCCTTTTTTCTTATATTTTGTGGAATTTCTTCCATTTTGAGCAAATCTTTAAAAAAAAAAATGCCAACTTTTTTAACCCCAAGAAAAAAAAATCAAATTAAAAGTCATTATCTACTTACGATACAGGTAGAGGTGAAAATTTTTTTTATATTGCGAATAAATAATGTAATTAGTCATTAAAAAAATCTTTGGGTAAACAAAAAAACATTACGAAACCCCGGGGTTTTTACCCAAAATTTTATGGGGAAATCAAAACCCGGGGGCCCGAGGCCCTCGGTTTTTTCACCTTCGGGGGAATAGTCCCAGTAAGCCCTTGATACATAAATAGCTATTAAAGCAAAAAAAAAATAATAACAATGCTTTTCCCCTTATTCATTTTAAAAAAAAAATCGCTTTGATATCAATTAAATATGCACATAATAAATAAAATAAAAAAATAAAATAATCTTTATTGTATCGACAGAGTCACATACAAAGGGGGAAAAAAACCCCCGGGGGTTTTTTTAATAACCACCAAAATAAATGAAAGGGGGAAAAGTAATTAAAAGTAAAAATTTAAAAAAAACCAAAAAAAAAGTTGTCTTAAAATAGAAGTAAAAAAACTATCCAAAACTATATCACTCGCCCAGAACACTAACAAAAGATTTTCATATTTTTAGTATATTTTTCAGTGGTTTTTTAACCGTACTGGTTAGAACACTGACGGTGGCGGTTTTTTTTTGCAGGCTAAAAGGCTTATAGAGCGGCAGATTTTGGGGGCGGCAAATTTTTGGCCAATTTTTTTTTGTCTTACAGAAATTATATGTTATTAGGCCCACATAAATAGTACAACATAAAATATGTTTTACCACTTGGATAATTTGTTTTTACAATTTGCGAGTGATACTTTTAGTGTAAACACACCTCTCGCCCTCATTAAAACCCCGTAAACCCCAAACAGAAATACGACAACAAGTTTTAGACCAGAAAAAAAATTTTTTAAAAAAAAAAACGATTTTTCCCGACAACCCCAAACGGGGGCGGTTTTCGACATCTTACTGACAAAGCACCAGGAATTCATTGTAATATGAGAAAGAGCTGTCGACCCAAAGGCATCTCAGGTGCATAAAGTAATCCAAATTGCAAAATTTTTTTAAAAAAAAATACAAAGATGATAAAAAAAATAAAATAACGTGAAATTTTTTCGTTGGGGGGTTTTCGAGGGCGCTGATTTTAAATTTGCCCTTTTAAACACTCCTACGATCCCCCCGGGGGGGTTTCCGGGGGGGGAAGTTTTGGCCAAAATCCCCTTTTTAACGCTGGGTCAAATGTTTTTCTTGAGGTTTTTGGGGGCGTTTTTTCGGGGAAAGCGTTAAAACAAAACCCTTTTACCGAGGGGGGTTTGGGTTTGGGGGGGGGGAAATTTTTTCCAAAATTGCGAATCTAGAAGAAGCATGTTTGAAAGAAAATTTTAAAAAAGGGGAAAAACACCACAATTTTGGCAAACCGCGTTTTGATATTGCATTGTTTTCGAGCTTATTTCGAAGTAACCTGTTTTTTGGGGATTATCATACCAGATAGGTATCAAAGCCGATCATATCTTTTACAGGGTGGCTCCAAGACCAAAAAGGGGGGTAGGAGCTGGCATTATGGGGAAAAGCCAAAAAAAGATAACCTTAAGCTTGGGGAAACGTTGTGTGCCGTGTGATTAAAAAAAAAAGGGGTAAAGGAAAAACATCGTCATTTACTCAGACAAAGCGGCCCAAAGGCCAAACAGCCTTTCCCAAAAATTAATTCCAAACTTGGGGGGACTGTATACAGGCCCTGGGTAAAGTCGGGGGGGCAAAACAAATTACGGAAACGGGTAAGGTCATCAAGACCACCTAGGTAACGAAGAGGCCGACGACCTAGCCAAAAGAGGATCAGCCATGGGGAAAAGATAGGCCCCCAGCCATTCTGGGAACCCGGCAGGCCTCCTTAAGGGCCCGGGAGACAGATAGTTTTAAAGCTGGTTATTACAAACACCAGAAAAAGACAAAGGGAAAGCAGTTTATTAAGACCTGCTCGGCCAAGTTTACCTCGGACCTACTGAGCCACAGTCGAAAATCGTAAGAATAACGGTAAAGGGCAACCCAAAAGGACATTGCAAACTCAACAAGCACCTGGAAAGAATAGGCCTGGTGAAGGATAGCCGGTATGTTTCCCGGGGGGTGAAGAAACAGCCGTACATGAGTGGTGCCACTGCAAGCACTTGTGGCTTAGGTTTACTAGGCTTGGGGAGGAAAAGCCAAAAAACCCCCCAGATGTAGGAGGGGGCCCGTGTCAAGACTTGGAGTCTAGTTAAGAAGACGGGCCTGGACAAGGTACTTAAAGAACGATAGGAGAAGCTACAATAAATCTGGTAAGGTTGCAATGGTGGAGGTCATTTTGCCATCTCCGCTCAAATAATCTAATCTAATTTTTTAAATTAAAAAAAAAATAATTATTAATCAAAAAAAGTCTTTTGGGGGGAGAAAAAAAGGGGGAAAAACTGTATAGTAAAAGAAAATATTAAACATTTTAAAATTTTTACTGTATCTACTAGAAAGAATGAAAATCGAAAACATGAAAATACCCCAATTGGGGGGTTTTTTAACTTTAATTTAAATATTAGGGTTAAAAAAAAAAAACAAGAACAAAAAATTTGAAAAAAAATGACTTATTTAAGTTAACAGCTGTCAGTTCCTATTCAATTTTTAAATAGGTGTCTTCATGAAAAGTGGAAATTTCAAATGAAGTAGCATGCTACCAGTTTATTTATTTAAAAACTTGAGTGAAATTGACAACTGAAAACTTAAATAAGTCATTTTTTTTTCCCCTTTTTTGTTTTTTTTTATTAAAATTTTTATTACAATATTCAAATTAGAATTAAAAAATTTCCCAATTGGATTTTTTTTTTTATTTTCATTATTTATTGTGGATAAATAAAACTTTAAAAAGTTTTCAAATTTTTTTTTTTTATAAAAAAAAAACACTGCCCCAAAAAAATGTTTTATTCTTTAATAACTTACATTTGAAAAAAAGGGGGGAGCTATTTAAAAGTTGCCTTATTTATCATCTCCTCCCACCCCTTTTTTTGGGGAATACGACAAAACCCTTAACCCAAACTGAGCAAAATTGGTTGGAGTTTTGGCTGATAGGTTTTTTAATTTTCTGTTGCGGTTGCGCAATCTCGCGGAAGTTTTAGAAGATTGAAAATAATATCCTATTTCTTGCCCATTTTTACAAAAAATAATTTTCCCCAATGATGTGCGATACAAAGTTTCCGAGATACAGGCGGCTTCCTTTCTTATTTAGACATCCGGTACAAATGAATTATTTACAATTTAAATGATTGTTTGTTATTGTTTCATTTATCTGCGAAAAAGAAACCAACAAAGTATAGTTTATGTCATTATATGTACGAACGATGGACGTAGCCACATGAATTTTTGAATTTTATATTTCTTTATTTGGTGATCTGGCAAGATGAACGATCTTATTACAAACTTCTAAAATGATTATAAATGGAAAACATAAAATACACGTTTTACAAAGCTTTCTGCTTCATCTCGGTATAATTCAGTTCGAGTTGTCGGAAAGGTCTTTCCAAATACTTTTTTATTTCTAGTATCTTACTATTAATTTGAAAGGCATAAAAATAGCTTTAAGTCCAAAGTCCTTATAATTTTTAGTATTTTCCCCCTCATAGGTTGAATAGCCTTAATTTCCCCTTTAACCGGAATCCGATGGCGAGACAATTCTGGAAACCCCCTTTTTGGGGTGGATGAACTTGGAACATTTTTCCCTGCAAATATTGATTCCGCATTTTGAACATGTAACTAGGTCGTCGTCGATGTTCGTTAATAAGTAGGTACCACAAATTTCGCAGTACCATTCACTTTTTTTCTTTCGATTTCTGTAAAAAAAAAAAAATTAAAATAACTAAATATTCGCAAAAAGAAATTTCTTTTTTTACATTGGTATTTAAATATAATTTATATATGGAAAGTTTACATGGTCCTGACAACAGGTACCCAGATGCTACTAAATAAAATGTTTCTAGGTTAAACATTTACATAAATATACAATAATAAACTGACAATAGCGTATAGATGATATCAAAAGACCTTTAAGTCTTAACAGAACGCTAGACTAAACATCTTTTTAAAATAGTTTTATTCGGCAATAATTGTAGTCGTTATATTGTTATTGGTTATTAGTGTTTAAGGGAGGGAGAAAATATGTTGATAAACGAACGAAAATTGGTAAAAAGATTTAAAAATATTCAACACGATATTTAAGGAGCTTTTTAGCAAAAACAAATAAATACACTTTAACAAAATAAAGGAAAAATACTTTTTTACTACATTTCTGTCTTCCAGCGAGTAAAGAAGTAGTAGAGGAAAAACGTTTGAATTTAGAAAACAAGATGACCGTAGAAGAGGCGGATAAATTTTTAAAAATACAATAAAAATTATTTTGATGTTAAGATATATAGATACATTAAACTATTTTTAATTAAAAAAATAAGCAGCTATAAATTATTTTGTTTTATGTAACAAAATTTTTTTTACCATACTTGTAATTGCAATTCACTAGCATTGAATTTAGTGAACAATAAACTGACCTGACGGGCGTTTGTTACCACCAATATTGTTTGGCTGTCAATATACTTTCTTTGGGATTTTTTTTTTAAAAATTTTAAAAAATTCGGGCCCTTTTTATTTTCTTTTTTTAACCCCGGTTTTTTAAAAACCAAAAACCCCCGGTTTTTTAAATTAAATTCTTAAATATCATTTTTTAATACTTCATTTTTTTTTAAAATAAGGAAAATTAAGGATGACAAGAATAGTGATGGAAATTCCTAATAATTTTTTATGATAAGAAATAAAAACGAAATAGCAATATATTAATTTTTTTTTTTTTTTCTTATGTCAATAAGTTTAATTTTATTTGCAATATAATACATAACAAAAAAAATATTTATAATATTAAAAATGTTATAATAGACATCAAAAAATATTTTTAACAAAAAAAAACATCCACATATAAATATACTTATTATAATAATTATTATCATAAATTGAATTGATCTATTAAATAATAAACTTCTTTGTCGTTTTAGTTAGAGCAAATTCATTGATTACACAGGTTTAAATAAAAAATGTCCTAACTATTTGACCGGACCATATTATTCCTAGGTATTTTGGCGCCCCGAATCCTAATCCGGGGTAAGTTTTTCCCGATGTTATGACGTCGGAAAACGAGATTTTAAAGTCATTTAGAGGTCAAATTGGTGATATTTTTGAAAGCGTCTCTGGAACAACTTCTCGAGCGACCGACTAACTTGGCGGTACCTGTGTAGCTCTTGAGTACTTTTAGACATTGGAAAGAAGCTTAGAATCACGCCCAGGACCAGCCCAGGGCCGACCCAGAGGAGCGAAAGGAGCAATGGGCGTTCTAACTGGCAAATTTGGATTTCCCTGGCAAACCGTTGAATTTTGACAATGAATTTGCTGTGAGTTAATGACGGTCGACCTGGCATTGACACGAATGACCTTAGAACTTTGTGTGAACATTCAGGTAAAGCTATGTGTGCTGTCCAGAGCTGGCCCAGGGTAGAGAAAGTGGCCCCGGGGGTCCGAACTTCGATTTCCCTGCCAAAATGTTTAATTTTGACGATGCATTTGCAGTTAATGACGGTCGATACAGCACTGCCTCGATTGACCCTAGAACCTTGCCTGAACATCGAGGTAAAGCTGCGTGTGATGCCCAGGGCTGACCCAAGGGCTACGAATTTTGAAGACGGATATGCATTCTTTCTTGCGGATAAATCCAAGTAGGACATTTCAACAGGGCTAGAAAGTACCTGGAAAAACTGTTCTTGGAAATTTGACTGTATTAATAGTAAAGCTATATACAGGGTGGTCCGATTTATAATCGGGAGACTTTGGCAGCGTATTAACTACTTAAAAATATTAGGAAAATACATTGAAACCTATATCGAAAAATGCATAGTTTCGACTGTAGAGGGCGTTAAAGTCTTTAAAAAAATATGCTTTTTTCGATTTTTCAAAAACCTCTTAAGATATCACTTTCTTTCATATTTACCAAAATATCATTTTTCTGTTAAAGCAGTGGCGTTCGTAAGGGCGATTTAAATATTTTAACAAATTAAAAATATGGTACGCCACTGTTTTCTCAAAATTTTAATTGCATACTTCGATGCGCTGAATCAAATTGAACAAATGTTACCTCTTGACACTTTTCGCTACCATTAGCCGTTTAGGAGATTATAAAAAATTATGAAAGATGTTAAAACACAATTTTAATAGAAAATAACAAATTACATTCAATTAACAACAGAAAAAAATGCATTATAATTATAATTATAAGTGTGTACCTATTTAATGATAAATAAAAACAATACCAATTTTAATATTAATCTATAATATTTGTTCAAAATGCTTACCATTAGCTTCTATGCATTTTTGGCATCTTCGACGCACCGAATTAACCGTTGCTCTGATTTGATGCCAATTATTTTGAAGCGTATGGCATGCTTTTTGAATTCTTAATATTAACTGTTCCCTTGTGTCTACGGGCGTAGTGTAAACTAGGTCTACAAGGGTTCCCCAGACAAAAAAATCTAAAACGTTAAGGTCTAGTGACCTGGGGGGCCAAGCAGCTGGTCCTCTTCCTGGTTGATACTCATGTGGACCCGGGAAACGACCTATTCATCGTCCAGGATAATGATTATTGCACCAATTTCTGATAATATTTCCATAATGGGCTGGTGCGTCATCCATTTGAAACCACGCTTCTGGTCTTCTATTACGAGAAATGTTTTCTAGACAATCTGGTAGGTCATTTTCCAAAAAGTTTAAAAATCCTTGGGAGTTAAGCCGGGGAGGTAAGAAATGAGGGCCGCAAAGCTGATTATCTTGCACTCCTAACCATAAATTCACACTCAATTCGGTTTGAAATGGTCTGGGCCTAATTTCGTGAGGGTTTTTTGTGACCACACATACAAATTGTGAAAATTTACTTTACCCCTCCTGGTGA
Source organism: Listronotus oregonensis (assembly GCA_019359885.1). Classification (NCBI taxonomy): domain Eukaryota; kingdom Metazoa; phylum Arthropoda; class Insecta; order Coleoptera; family Curculionidae; genus Listronotus; species Listronotus oregonensis. The sequence continues at coordinate 35,715 of JAHBCN010010576.1, read as the reverse complement.
ACGTGGCTTCATCAGTCCATATAATTTTATTTAAAAACCGATTATCTCTTTCGACTGACCTTAATATCCAAGTGGAAAAGTTGATTCGTCTTGGACCATCTTCTGGTAATAAATGTTGGACAGGTTGTCAATGATAAGGTTTTTTTCTGTTTTGATGGAGTGGACGCAAAATTTTAGTTTTTGAAACAACTACATTGCGCGTACGTAACTGTCTAACAGCATTTCGACTACTTAGACGATTATTTTCATTAAAAGCATTTAAAATCTCTTTTCGGTTTCTCTCATCTTTTTCAATAACGTTTCTTCGGTTCTTCAGCAATCCATATTGTTGAAAACAACGGTGCGTGTTAACAAAAACTTGAGCGTCTGGGCGTCTTCTAACGCGAAAGATGTACAATTTGTAATTATTATTGTGTGTTGTATTTTAAAAGCTTCATTTTTTTTGTGTGGACTTGGTAAGTCTTTTTATAATTGCGTGTGTTCATATTTGATTTTAGTCATAAAGAATAATGCATATATCTCCTTATTCATTTAATTGCCATTTATCTGCTAAACGAATAATGGTAGCGAAAAGTGTCAGGAGGTAACATTTGTTCAATTTGATTCAACGCATCGGAGTATGCAATTAAAATTAAAAAAAAAAACAGTGGCGTACCAAATTCTTAATTTGTTAAAATATTTAAATCGTCCTCTCGAACGCCACTGCTTTAACAGAAAATCCTTAATCGTTGCTATACGTTTGTCTTTAGGTGATGATGATATGGTTAAAATATGAAAGTGATATCCTAAGACGTTTTGAAAAAATCAAAAAAAACATTTTTAAAAGACTTTAACCCCTCTAGAAAATTTATATTTTCGTATGGTTTAAATGTATTTTCTTATTATTTTTAATTTACTTTATTTAAAATTACTATTTATTTTAAGGGTTGACCGTATTAATTTACAGCAAATGCATCGTCAAAATTCCCTGGGCTGGTCCTAGGCGAGATACAGAGCTTTTTCCTAATGTCCAAAAAGTACTCAAGAGCTACACAGGTACCCGTCAAGCTAATAGGTTGCTCGAAAAAATGGGGAAAAACTCACCCCAGATTCGGATTCATGTTAGAGTTAGGTTAAGGTGGTTGCCAGCTATTATCATAATAAAAAAAACAAACAGTCAATATATTCTACTAAGTATGCCTTAAACCACGATTATTGTAAAGAAATATATTTTTGTAAACTGTTTGTAGCAGATCTTGTAGAACAGCTAAACTTTCTTAAAAATTAATTGTCTGACGGTAATTTAAAACGCCTCATTTTTAAAGCTTGCCAAAACTGTAAACGTCAATTCGTAAAAGTGTATAACATATATTATTTTATAAGAAAGCTAATAAAGCCCTTAATTCCTGCTCTGTGGCATGGTTATTGGGTTTTTCATATTTTTAAATAATCTCTCGCAAAAAAAATTGTAGCAAATTATAAATAGCCTGCTACATGCAAAAGTTGATGCGGAATCATTTATGAATAGAAAAATAGGGTTTGCTTTAAAAAACCTTTCTTCTATTTTGATCCTAGGGGCACATGGTATAAAGCAAAAAATAGTTATAAATCATGCATTTTAGATATGCTATAGCGTATTTCTGCTACAGTGACTAAATTATTACTATGGCTATTTTAATTGGTACGATGGCAATGTTTATAAACAAATGAATTGTGTGATAAACTTGACCTACATTGAAATAAAGGCAGAATAACATTGAAATATTTTAAAATAACAAATAAGGTATTTATTATCCTTAAATTAGAGAAATATTTATAATAAAACAAAAACAAAAGTGTTATTTGTCTATGTCAGGAAATATGAATATACTAGGCAAAGAGTAGTAACACATTATTAAATTATAATATTTAGATTTGCAGGTATATAAATATTTAATATTTTTAAAAAACTGTTTAAATATGGCAAAAATAGGGCTGTTGTAACAAATTTCTTCTTAGTTTCTGGTTCTGTTTTTCACATAATACATAATATACAGGTTTCCTCAAATAAGAGAGCAGTTTATAATCTGCGAGCATCTCTGCATTATCACGGTTGAACTAAATTTGTTGGAAAACTCCCTAAATTGTGAATTATTTAGTAGATTTTGGAAACAAGAAATTTTAAAAACAAGTGTTTAACTTTTTTACTTTATTTTTAAAGATCATAAGGAAATAAATGTTTTAAAACTTTTTTTGTTCCTTTTTCTACTCTATCCCTAAAAGCATTTATAATTTAAATCCTTTAATAAGATTTTTTAAATGGGGGGAACGGGGAATTGTTCGTTAATCCTCGATTTATTACCCTTTTATTTTAAAATTATATTCTTTTCGTACAAAAATGTATTGTGAATTTACATTACATACTAAATCTCATACCTTTATGAGAAACGATAATGAAGTTATGGTATGGGAAAAAACCTGCTGAAATCTTTCGTTGTAATATATGGTTTTCCCTTAAAAAAAAGTACTGCAATTAACAGGCACCTTGGATGAAAAATCTAACCCCCATGGATAATCTAAAAAGACTGCCAAAATCCGGCAAAATGGTTCTGGTCCACCATTTTCTTTTTGACCCCCTTTTTCTTCTCATTTCTTGGTAGCCTTTCCATAATTTTTTCATTTCTTGTAACATGTCTTTTCTTTGGCGGTAAATCTTTCCTCTCTTCAAACAGTTTTGAAATATTTTTGATCGTTTTTAATGTCGGTGTTACGCGATTGGAATAAAACGATTGATATTGTGTTTTACTATTCCTGCGTTATTTTTCCTGAACAGTATAATCTAATAATATTAAGTTTTCTTTAAAATTTTGAAACATTTTTGTCAAGACTCAAAATTACACCTCAATTCTATAAAGATAGGCGTTATCCTAACGGTAAAAAAACTTTAACCCCAAATATTTATAAACTTTAAAAAGTCCCCCCCCCCATTACCACAAGACACCCACGGTACTTAACCTCTTAGTCACTGTCCCAAATTTTAAAAAAAAATGTTTGTTTCATATTTAACATTTTTTTTATTTAACGATGTTATTTATTTAAGGACAATCCTTTAAATTTTTTTTTACCCTGTTTTATCAAAACCTTTGTAGGTGTGGGGTTTAAATATAATCAAACCCCATGTACAGACCCTCCTCCAGTGTCCGGAGACGCAAAATCAACGGTTCTTGTGTCGAAATAAGCCAAAATCCAGTTGAAATTTTCGACCTACTTGGTGTCGTCCCCAACACGAAAACGGGAATAAGCTTAAAAACCAATTTCTTTAGGACAGATCCTTAATCAGTCTACAACTGATTTTATAGAAATTTATTGCCTTATGGCCGTTAACTGTTCAAGTGGATGACAATGTTGCTATTGTATCTCCTTTTGACCTTCATGGCCACTTTTATTACTGCAATTTCCACTTAGAATATTGTAGAATGTACTACTTTCAGCTTCTTTAGCTTCTATCAGTCCTAGGATGGTTCGACCCTTTTTAGCTTATATTGTACCGCCCTTGCATCTTTTTTTATAAATTGTGAAGTGGCGGAAATTTACAACCCTCTAATATTAAAAACCACGGGGAAAAAGTTCCGCACTGATGCATTGGCAAATTTTGCGGTTAAAACGCACTGGTCAAGCACTATTGTCGCCCTCAAATCCTATTAATTTAACCTTCTCTCGGGAACTGTCCCAAGTTTTTTAGAACAAAGAAATCTAATTCGCCACAATAATGTATTCACAAGGTATTTATAAAATTTAACTATACATGAGTCCAAAAACCGTTTGAATAATTTTGGGGTGATTCTACTTGTAAATTATGAAGAAAAGTTCATAAGAACATTGGTCCGCAAATGCGTCATAAAGGGGCTATGGCGATTCAAAGATTGCATCGGGATGTAGGTTTTATTTTTATATCTCTGGAACCGTTTCAAATGCCATCTGATTTTGGATTGGGGACTTTTATTTTTTACTAAATTATAATTTAATTAGGGGCTACCGACAGCGGTATGACGCTTTTGTTTGTTCACATTTTTATTAAACGTTATATTTTTTTCAATTTTTTTAGAAATTCTGATTCCGCGGTATAAAAGACATAAAAGGTATTACTGTAGAAAACTTGTTGGGGTAGCCGTTTTCGGAAAACACTCTCCAAAGAAAATGGTGCATTCCCCAAAAATTAATAAAAATTTCTACTCAAAGAAGGCATGTCGGTGCTAAGTTGGAAAAATTAAAAAATTCAATTTTGTCGGAAAAAGAAAAAATTAAAAAT
>JAHBCN010010576.1:0-31431 GCA_019359885.1 Listronotus oregonensis | reverse complement strand
TAAATCCTTTAATAAGATTTTTTAAATGGGGGAACGGGGAATTGTTCGTTAATCTTTGATTTATTTTTTTATTTTAAAATTATATTCTTTTTGTACAAAAATGTATTGTGAATTTACATTACATACTAAATCTCATACCTTTATGAGAAACGATAATGAAGTTATGGTATGGGAAAAAAACCTGCTGAAATCTTTCGTGTAATATATAGGTTTTCCCTTAAAAAAACGCACTGCAATTAACAGGCACCTTGGATGAAAAATCTAACACCAGCTGATGATAATCTAAAAAGACTGCCAGAAATCCGGCAAAATGGTTCTGGTCCACCATTTTCTTGTTTGAGCCCCTTTTGGCTTCTCATTTCTTGGGTAGCCTTTCCATAATTTTCTTCATTTCTTGTAACATGTCTTTTCTTTGGCGGTAAATCTTTCCTCTCTTCAAACAGTTTTGAAATATTTTTGATCGTTTTTAATGTCGGTGTTACGCGATTGGAATAAAACGATTGATATTGGTGTTTTACTATTCCTGCGTTATTTTTGCCTGAACAGTATAATCTAATAATATTAAGTTTTTCTTTAAATTATGAAACATTTTTGTCAAGACTCAAAATTACACCTCAATATCTATAAAGATAGGCGTTATCCTAACAGGTAAAAACAACTTTAACCGCAAATATTTATGAAACTTCTAAAGAAAGTCCCCCTCCCCCAGTTACCTGACTTAAGACACCCACGGTACGTCAATACTTATACGTTAAGCCCTCGTGGACTGTCGACTGTCCCAATTAAAAAAAATATGTTTGTTTCATAATTCTAAGCATTTTTGTTTATTTAACGATGTTCATTTATTTAAGGACAATCCATACAATTTTTTCTACCATGTTTTATCAAAACCTTGTAGGTGTGGTGTCAAATTATAATCAAACCCCATGTACAGACGCCTCCTCCAGTGTCCAGTAGACGCAAAATCGACACGGTTCTGTAGTGTCGAAATAAGCCACAAATCCGAGTTGAATTTGCGACCTACTTGGTGTCGTACTCAACACGAAAACGGGAATAAGCTGTAAAAACCAATTTACTTTAGGACAGATCCTTAATCAGTCTACAACTGATTTTATAGAAATTTATTGCCTTATGGCCGTTAACTGTTCAAGTGGATGACAATGTTGCTCATTGTATCTCACTTCCTTTGACCTTCATGGCGCACTTTGTATTACTGCAATTTCCGCTTAGAATATTGTAGAATGTACTACTTTCAGCTTCTTTAGCTTCTATCAGGTCCTAGGATGGTTCGACCCTGTTTTAGCTTATATTGTACCGCCCTTGCATCTTTTTGTATGAAGTTGTGAAGTGGCGGCAAATTTAGCAGACCCTCTAATATTAAAAACCAGCGGGGAAAAAGTTCCGCACTGATGCATATGGCAAATTTTGCGGTTAAAAAATCGCACTGGTGCAGCACTATTGTCGCCTCAATGCCAAATTTTTTTCACCTGATTGCTATAGTTTGTATAACCTTCTCTCGCCAGGTAACTGTCCCAAGTTTTTTAGAACAAAGAAATCTAATTCGCCACAATAATGTATTCACAAGGTATTTATAAAATTTAACTATACAGTGAGTCCGAAAATACCGTTTGAATAATTTTAGGGGTGATTCTACATTGTAAATTATGAAGAAAAGTTCATAAGAACATTGGTCCGCAAATGCGTCATAAGGTTGCTATGGCGATTCAAAGATTGCATCGGGATGTAGGTTTTATTTTATATCTCTGGAACCGTTTCAAATAGCCATCTGAATTTTGGCATATGGGTACTTTTCAGTGTTTTTACTAAATTATAATTTTAATTAGGGGCGTACCGACAGCGGATGACGCTATTTAGTTTGTTCACATTTTTATTAAACGTTATATTTTTGCAATTTTCTTTAGAAATTCTGATTCCGCGGTATAAAAGACATAAAAAGGTATTACTGTAGAAAACTTGTTAAGCTAGCCGTTTTCGGAAAACACTCTCCAAAGAAAATGGTGCATGGTCGCCCAAAAATAATAAAAATTTCTACATCAAAGAAGGCTTATGTCGGTGCTAAGTTGAAAATTAAAAAAAATGTCTAGTAACTCTAGTTTCGGTAAACGAATTAAAGATTAAAAATTAAGTTTATTCGATTTCTACTATGTTAATAACAGTTTAATCAAAAAAATCATTGTTGTCGCCTTTCAAAAAATGTCGGAATACTCTTTTGCTTGGGCGACCATGTATGTACTATTTTCTTTAAGGAGTGTTTTTTCGAATACGGCTAGCCTTACAGGTTTTCAACAAGAATACCTTTTTCATGTCATTTATACCGCGGAATTAAAATGTCTAAAAAAAAACTGCAAAAATATGACGTTTATTAAAAATGTGAATAAATTAAATCGAGGCCTGCCCTGTCGGTACGCCCCTGACTAAAATAATAATTTGGTAAAAACACTGAAAAGTACGTACTATTAAAAGCAATTTATATGCCAAAATTCAAATGACTATCTAAAACGGTTCCAGAGATATAAAATAAAACCTACTTATATCCCGGTGCAATCTTTGAATTGCCATAGCAACCTTATGACTCATTTGCGGACCTATGTTCATATGAACTTTTCTTCATAATTAAACGTGTAGAATTACCCCTAGAATTATTCGAACGGTATTTCCGGACACCCTGTATAAGTCCAAAAACATTTTCTAGTAAATTAAGTATATGGTAGTCAATAATTTAAAACGGTACATGCTATTCGTGATATACGTACCATAATGCATCAAATTATTAAGCAAGAATTATGTAATGTATTATTTAATGTACTGACCCAGCGTGTGCTACTTTAAGACGAGAAAGTGGATTATGAGCGATCCAATCTCGCATTCTACCCAATAACACTCTTGCTTTCGTCGGGGTACCAATTTTAAATTGTGTTAGTAGTGAACATATTTAAAACATATATAAACTTTTTAGTGTGCTAAGCTCATGTCGTCTAAAAAAGGTGTTTTTCTTCATATTTTACCCAGAAGCTATGGAAATTTAAATGGGACCATAAAGTAACAGAAAAATTCCAAGATGCTTTTATCGCCAGTGTTGGTTAGTCTTCAGAGTGTTGGAGTTAGAGGAGATTACCCACCAGGGACTCACTACAAACCAAATACAACCCATTTGGACATATTTATGTTACTGTTTATGTTGTGTACTTTTGAAGTTGTAATTTTAAAAATTATGACCTATGATGAAGAAAACGAGATGCACGGCTCCTCATCGACCGTTAGAAGATCACCAGTCGCTATGTTTTTCGACAGAGAGTGAGTTTAGAATTAAAATGAACTTTTCCTAGTGAGTCCATTTTTGCTTACAAATAAGTACCTATAATCTTAATATGTGTTAATTAACGATGAATATATAGATATATAAAAATAATAAAATGTTATCCATAAAAATAATAAATAAAATGTTATCTATCTGGTTAGTGTTTTATTTTATCATAATTTATTATGTAAACGATTTAGATAAGTATGTGTAACGAAATTTAAAAATTTGTGGCATTTAAATAAAAACAACTAAAAAAAGTGAATTTAGAAATTTTCTTTAACGATATAAAACAAATAAACATTGTGAAAAAGGATAATATCATATCGAAACTTTGATTCTGATAGGTGATAACTCATCCTAACAAAATTTTACAGGACAACAATATATGTACATACATTAAATTCATTTTCAGCCAATTGTTTTTTTTTAAACAAAAACGCCAATTTCTTTAGGGGCATAGGTTATAGAACACATTGCATGATATTTGGGTTTAGATGATTTGCTAGATTTTTAAATTTGTATCAAAATTATGAAGCACATTTTTTACTAAATGGACGACTTTACTTTTTACTTTCACTCAAATAATATACAGGGTGTCCCAGAGTATGTGGGCAATCTCTCGGAATTTGACAGAAAACCTAAAAAAATTATGAGGAGTTCCCATAAACTTTTTTCCTACGACCCCTCCCTCCCCCTACCGAGGTACAGTACGATTTCCAGGTCGCCCCTGGAAATCGTTTTTTTTTAATAACTTTTAAAATACTAGGCGTAATTTTATGTTTTTTTTTAAATAAAAGTTCTTAGATAGGTCTTCTTAAAATGAACCCATTTAATCATATTTGGCTTATTTAGTTTGCCAGGGACGGACTAGCTCTGACACAATAATAGCAATTTTTGACACCCTGTATGAGAAAGGCACAACAATATTATTTTTGGATAGCTTTTACCTTAAACTAAAAAAAAGGGTTTTCTTGATTGACTTCGATAAAATCAACTGTTTACGAGAAATAAAATATTGGGATTGGAAAAGTGTTTTACATTATACAGGGTGTTTTCTAATTGAATGTCAATATTTAAGGGGGCAATTTTTGGGTCCATTTTAAGAAGAAAACTTTGTATGAACGTATGTCCTAAACGTCTTAACTTTTGAGATTGAGATGACAGGGTGGTAAAATTTTCAAAAATAAATAATTTATTATTAATATCTCTAATACCACTTTAGATATTTTAATAAAATTTGGCATACATGTACTATGTATAAGAAAACATATTTTAGTGTACCACATTTTTATTTCCACCAGTGCGTTCGTACTTCTCTTAAAATAAAATTAGTTTTGAAATCCCCAATCATTTCTAAGTAAAATTAATTACTTGATTTTTTTTTAATCCTATGCGGGATTTTCGCTTAAAAAAAATAAAAACAGTTTTTCTGCATGATCATAACAATATCGGTAAAGAATATCACATGCGGAGAAATATCTAGATTTATTTTTTCTATGTGAAAACCGTACGTCGGACTAAAAAAAACTAAAAGATTAAATCTGCTTATAATAATAAGACGTTTAGGACATACGTTCATATAAAGTTTTCTTCTTAAAATTGACCCAAAAATTGCCTCCCTAAATATTGACATTCAATTAGAAAATACCCTTTATAATGTAAAAAACTTTACTAATCATAATATTTTATTTCTCATAAACAGTTGATTTTATCGATGTCAATCAAGAATACCTTTTTTTAGTTTAAGGTAAAAGCTACCCAAAAATAATATTGTTGAGCCATTATCATACAGGGTGTTAAAAAAATTGCTATTATTGTGTCAGAGCTAGTCCGTCCCTGACAAACTAAATAAGCCAAATATGATTTAATGGGTTCATTTTAAGAAGACTTATTTAGTTACCTTTATTTTAAAAAAAATTACGCCTAGTATTTTAAAAGTTATTTAAAATAAACGATTTTCAGGGGCGTCCGTTATGCACCTGTATCCCGGTAGGGAGGGGTCGTAGGAAAAAAGTTTATGGGAACTTGTCACAATATTTTTAGGTTTTCTATTAAATTCCGAGAGATTGCCTACATATTCTGGGATACCCTGTATAAAAAAATACACCACTAAGTTAGTGAGCTTTTTTAGCTTCGTTAGATCGATGGCCGTAAAAATTAAGCCATTCAACTTTCACGGAATGTATTTCCTACACTTTTTAAAAATATTTTGAGTTAAATATATATTATATTCAAATATATTATGTTACCAATTAAGACAAATATATTATCAAAGTCAGTAAGTTATAAATACATAAAAATTAAATCTATATAAATACAGGATAGTTAAAAACATTGAAAACATTTTCTGGTTTGTTATGCATAATAAATAATGTAAAAAAGAAACATTTTGACACTTGTCACGTTACTGCTGTTATGGTAACAAATTTGAAAAAATGTGTTATGAAAATTTAAAAAATAGGGTTAGTAGTTATATTATGGAAAAAAAAGTTATTAGACAAAACTGTTTAGAATTTTGTCTTGTGATTTTGTACCAAATTTCAAAGAAAAATATAAATATTCAACAATTTTATTTGGGATACTATATCTATAAATTAATTTTTTTCTTTTTGGCCACTAAAAACAAATACATTTATTTTTATTTTGTTTAAGATCATATGAGGTAATAAAAAATTTTTAGTAACAAAAAGGAAAATTATAATTAATGAATAAAAAATAAGTATCGCAAACATCACAATTTATAAAAAATATGAACAATTTATTTCAATAATTTTTTTCCATATTTCAACTCCTAATATTATTTTTTGACATTTCATATCAAATTTTTAAAATTTGCAGTCCTAACAGCAGTCATGTGAAAAATATCGAAGTGGTTTTTATTGTTATTAGACATGCACTGATTACTGAAAATATATTTTTTTAAATAATACAATAACAAAAATATTCCCATTTGTTTTAAACTTTTATCATCACTCTGTATATTACAACTTCATAATCTTCTTACATACTTTATTTTATTTAAGGCTTTTATAATAAAGTTTTTATTTTTTAGAAACATTAGTTTTTTATCTTGGAATGGTCTACAGAGGCTTAAAGCTTAAATACTATCTGGGGCGATTTTAGGGCCCGGGAAACTATTTATCACTTGCAGGGCCACAAGGCATCGCCGAGCAATATTGCTGCGGCTAACCACAACAATAAGAAAACTTTTTAACAAATGTATTTAAGCCAACAAAGTAGGTGGTTGAAGAGTTGTTCCTCGCCTGAGGCGGTCCACCCCACTTGCTCTTTAAAGGTTTCGTGAAGTCTTATAGACGTTTCGAGTCCTGGGCGGGTGAGTTAGTTTTCCTTCTACCTCTTCATTCTTTTTCTTCTCCACTATAATAAAATTTAAAACTAATGATGATGGTACACACAAAAATAAAGAATTTCGGAGGTAAAATACCCCTCCATTCGGATCTCCGGGCGAGGGGTGCATTTAGGGGGCCACTATCGAAAAGTTTGATATCATTCACAAATATATGTGGGCTTAACTCCAACGTACATTCTGTTCACCATTTTTTCCAATCTTAAAGTATTTGAAAAAAACACAAGATCTTACATGACACACTGTATGGATTCTGTTACAGAAGATCCACAGCTGATCTTCTTTCCTTTGTCTTACACAACTGGAACAAGTCCCTTGAGTTTCTTGGTGAATCCCAGAACGTTGCTCTTGACATATCCAAAGCTTTTGATCGGGTCTGGCATGGTGGGCTTCTTAACAAACTTCCTTCTTACGGTCTTCCACCTAAGCTTTGTTCTTGGCTCTACAGTTTCCTTTCTAATCGACGTATATCAGTTATTGTAGATGATTATTCTTCCCGCTTCTACCAAATTAATGCTGGGGTGCCCCAAGGCTCAGTACTGGCACCCACTCTTTTCTTCTTCACATCAACAATCTATAATAGCCTCCACTCTAATATTCAATTTCTCAAGCCAGTCAATAAGCCTGATTTGGAAACCAAGCGTAGGTCAATGCAGATATTTCTTTCACAAGACCTTAAACTAATCTTGTATTGGGGCGCCAAAGATCTTGTTGAGTTTAATGCCTCCAAAACACAGTCATGTTCGCTGTCGCGAAAAAAGTCTGCCAATTTACTTTTAAGAATAACCTCAACTGGCACAAACACATTCCATCCATAGCCTCGGCAGCTTCAAAAAAGCATGGATTCCTCTTTCGAGCCAGAAAGTATTTCTCCTCTTCCAATCTGTATACTCTCTATGTATCCCAAATCAGACTCTCTTTAGAATATTGTTTTCATGTGTCCTACAACTCTTACGGCCGAGTGATGATCGCGTGTAAATTTAGCAATGGACTTAGCAATTGTTAAAAGTTAACAACGGTTTAGAATGTTTAACAAAACGTCATTGTCAGTGTTATTCAATGATTTTAGTAGGCAACCTGTCAAAATCTGACATTTTGTTAAACTTTCTAAACCGTTAACTTTTAATAATTGCTAAGTCCATTGCTAAATTTAACAACGCGATTATCACTCGTCCGCTAGAGTTCTTGATTTCATTCAAAGAAAAGCTGTTCGTCTTATAGATGATCCCACGCTCACAGAAAAGCTCTCTCCTCTTGCCCACCAACAAGCTGTGGGGGATCTGTCGCTCTTCTAAAGGTATTTTTACGGCTTTTGCTCAGAGGAGTTAGCCAATATAATTCCTTCTTTGGCAGCTTCCAACAGATCAACACGTAATGCAACTTGTATGTATCCTTTTACAGTTCAACTGGAGAGGCCTTGAACTTCCCGCTTTTTTCGTTCCTTCATCCCTAGAGTGTCCAGAGTGAAATCTGGTCAATCTGGTTAAGTCTGTTGCGGTCCCATTAAACAGTGACGGGGCTGAATATTACTTCTAATTTTTTTTTGTATTTAGCCGTGTGGCTTTAGGGCTTGAGAGACCCTTCGAAACAACCTTACAAGGGCTCACCGGAAAACTCCCGGTATCCCGGTGGGCCAGCACGCGCCTGGGTGGGAGTCTTAAAGGAGACTTAAAGATTGGGACGAATAAAAACACTCTAGAGATGAATGAACAAAGAGAGAAAATCACGGTCTCTTCATATGGACTGTAAAGAGATATATGTAAAAAAGGTAATTTAACAAAATTAAATAGACTTTAAACACAAAGTTAAAATTATAAAATAATATTTTATATTATATAAACTAAAATAACTAACAAAAAACCAAATTAAAAGTAGGTACGAAACAAATTAAAGCAGGGCCGGATTCAACTTTTTGCCGCCCTAATATGTTAATATTTTTTGGATATCAGAACAAAAAATTTACCATTAAAAGAATGTAAACTACACCAGAAATTCTTATAAAAATTTAATAAACAAATTTAATAACATAAAAACAAAATATAAATTAAAATTTTAAAAGAAATATATTTTTTTTTGTACTATGTATTATTTAATTATGGGCAAAACCCTATACTTACATTCACAGGGGCCCCTTTTACCCAACTGCGGCGAGGCTTACATGGAGGGCAAAGATTTTTCGAAAATTACTCGTAGTGAGTAAAATAAAAATATATTGATTAAGTATAGGTAAGAAATTACTTACAATAATTAATAGTCCTAGGAGCCAAGTTAGCAAAACTATTCAAATATATACTTTAATCGCTTTTTTGTCAGTAAACTTATTTTTTAAATCATCCATAGCTAAAGACGATATTAGTTTTTTGAGATTTTCTGCCTCTGTAGACAGCACTGACAAGTCTGATAGCCATTCTTGTCTTAAAGGAGTCCCAAGATAGTTTTTAACCAGTTTTAATTTTGATAAAACTTCTTTTAGCTGTTGCAGATGTTAAGGGAAGGGTCAAAACATGCTGTTATTACCTCCGAAAAATGGGAACGGAAAAATGGGGACAGGCCCTATAAAATAAAGCGTCGTGTCTTGAAGACCATCTGGTAGAGCATACCTTCTTAAGGGTAATTTTTTCGATTTATCGTTACTTCAGGAAGTTTGAGTGCGATTGTGAAATAGTTATTTACATAACAAGGAAGGAAAGTCCCTCTTTTCCTCCCGCGGCTAATTTGATGCACGTCGCGAAGTGGAGGACAATAAAATCCAAGGGAGGACTTTACTCTAAAGGAATGTATATAATTTTTTCTACTACTTTTATTCAAATGTTCAAAAATTATCTTTGAATTTTGTGTTCTATTATTTAATTGTGGTTTTGATTGTTTGGATAAACCCCTGTATTAAAAACTTGTCAATTTTTGCTTACTAGCTACTATTTGCTACATTTCGGGGCCCCTATAGCCCGTATCATTGATCCGGCTGATACAGCCGGCCCCTGCTAACATTTTTCTTTAAACCTTTTTTTCTGCAAAATCATTAATTAATACTATTTCATTAAAACAGCTAGGTTATTGGTTTTGAACGGGTCTTGGAATCACCAGCTCCATCTAAATTTATTGCAATTTGAGGGCCATTTTTGTAACACAGTGATGGTGATCCTGGTCTTTAGAATTCATGGTTGATGTAAGGGAAGCCTACGCTGCGTAGGTTAGGCCGGATTCGTTAAGTGTTTTTAGTAAATAGAAGCCTAGGCTAAGTCAATTTGGCAAAATGACTTCTTACTTATCTATTTGTTAAATATAAAAGTATATATATTAATTTACGATTACTTTTTTTTATTATTCGTAAATTTGCCGCCCTAATGTTTGCCGTCCTAGGCTTCAGCCTAGGGCCGCAAATATTTGTTTCTTTTGAAGTCGTTTAATTTTTTTTAAATTACCTTTTATTTCGTAATTTTTAGTTTTAAGGAAAAACTGGTATATTTTTTCGTAATAAGTAGTAATAGTTTTGTTGTAAATATTAGAAATATCATGTTAATGATTTTTTTACATGCAATAGAATTTAACGAATATTTTGAAATGTTCTTTCTTTGACACCACACCCGCAGCTGGTATCATTCAACCACTCAACACTTACCCAAATCATTCTCATCATTCCATGTTTGGACGACACAGATGATTTCATCAAGAAAACATAATTTAAATGAAATAGATACCTAATTTATGTGAAAAGATCAACAATTATTTAACTGTTACGATTGCAACTAAGCAGTATGAGGTTTAACATTAAGTAACTTTAAATTTAAATTTAAAACAAGGTTTTGCCCTCCAACCAAAAAAAAAAAAAAAAAAAAATCAAAATCAAAAATAAGTAAATGTTTAGATAATATACTACCACCAATTTTATTAAAGAATACTTATCAATGGATGAATAAAAAAATAATGGCCAACTTAACGTTCTAGGACTAATTTCAAAATATTTTATTAAGAAATAAAATCGCAAATTCTCAAATGATAACCTTCTGCAATCCGAAAATGGTTTAATACCTTAAATATTAGATCCTCATGTCGAATTTCTGGTGATGCTCACGACAACACCATAAACTATTATGACCTTAATAATAATTAAATCAGCAAATATTAGCAACAAAATTTGTACACAGTGTTAATTTATATTTACTATCTAGCAAGGTTATTAAAAGAGCAAGAATGAAACTTCAAATACCAAAATTTTATAATTTTCACTATTTTATTTTTTTTAATTATTGCAATAAACCCAAAAATATGCCAACCTTGTTGCCAAACCTTTAATAACATATGAAAACTTAATAGAAACTGTTATGTTACCCTTTTCCAAGCAGTTACTGGACATGGTAATATTAAATATATGCTTCATAAAATGGGCCTGTCTGATACCAATAATTGTAACTGTAATGGCAAAACCGATGATATGGACCACTAGTGCTTTGAGTGTAAACAAAATAAGAATGCTTCCAACTTATTATTAACTGAGTTAGCTAAACATAAATTACTACCGATGAATTTTCAATCATTAGTCTATATAATACGAGAAGACAAAAGGGTTTATAATGCATTTATTTGTTTTGTAAAGATGTGTGTGAGAAATCTGTAGGGACTCGTAAACCCAACTCTATCCTTATTTGAAATCCCTTTATCCTGGTCGATTATCCTCTGTTTGTGTAAATTATCAAAATCGCCCAGATAGACCACTATGGCGTGAAGCGTGTGCCCTTGTCATGATGTTTTGATTCTTCGCAAGCAGCTCCCAATTTGGACTTAATTAAGTGTATGTCGTATGAATCCTTATTATATATTGTAAATGATTTTAAGGTGTAATAATTCGTGTATACGAATATTTATCGTATAGATTTTTAAACAGAAAGTAATTAAAAAATTAATTGGTTATAAAAACTTAAACATAATATGTTAAATGTAGTGGCTGTATGCATTCCTGTGCAAAGCCAACCAAAGCAAAAAAAAAACAAAAAAATATTAGAATGGATATTTCATTTTGAGAAACTTATCACTAAATATTCAATTAATACAATATAGTTGTACGTATTCCAGACAAAGTTTTGTGTTTCTTATTTATGTTTTTTATCGTAAATTAATAGATAAAATTGTTTTTTGTTTAATTAGTTTTCTAGCTATTTCATTTTTCAGACACCTATTAAAATTTATTCGCAGGATTTATAATGTTTTAATATGTACTTATATACGGTTCAATGTTTTTTAATATACTACCTTAAGACGAAAAATACTGCGAATTTAGCCGGACAAGCACAATAGCATGGAATAAAAAGATGTTTGGTTGCTTTAAAACTGAAAAGTCCAATATAGCAAATAAAACATTTACAATCTAAAGGTATAATACATAGTAAGCTTACACAGATATTTTCAATTTTAGAATTAAACGACTTTGATAATAGTCCCAATGGACAAACACTATTATTAATACAACATATTTTTGAAAAAAAAGAAAATTGAAACAAATTTAACAATTCGCGTGTAATAACATATTCCCTGAGTTTTACGATAGGATTGTTAATCTTACTAATACTAAATTTTTACAAAAAGAAGCAGAAAATAACGACAAAAAAAGTGTCGATAAACATATCTTAAAAGAAACAAACTTATCTAAAAATTCGAATTAAACTAAAAGATCAATTTTAAAGGATTATAAAAATACATAATATTCTTTAAAAAAAATATTGGAAAACATATTTTTTAATTTACTGTTTCGAAAGAAACCGAAACCAAAACTTGCTTGGATATACTACAATTGGAATAAGTTTAAAATAGCCATCTCTTATCATAACTTCTAGAAAGGTGTACAAAAGTTAACAATATTCTAATTTACACCGCGTGGACCAATTAGGTCTGTGGACTAAATCAGGTACTTATTTTTCTTAGTAAACAAGTGTTTACACCCATTATTCACGTTTAACTCCAAAATGAAAGTTTACCATATGATCAAAACCTAACATAACATATACAGGGTAAGTCTGTGAA
The DNA here is from genome assembly GCA_019359885.1 of Listronotus oregonensis. NCBI lineage: Eukaryota > Metazoa > Arthropoda > Insecta > Coleoptera > Curculionidae > Listronotus > Listronotus oregonensis. The sequence goes on along the minus strand of JAHBCN010010576.1, from coordinate 18,727 downwards.
GTAAGAGCCCCCGTTTATCGCTTTAAATATTCAAATTGGGAAAAATGTTTTTTACAAAAATATATTGGTTTTTTGCTCTCTATTTTGCGAACAACGTTATGTATACAGGGTGTATCAAAAAGTCCGTACAAGAACAAAGTTTTTTTTTTAAATGACTTCCTATAATTTTTGTTACATTTTTGTTTTCTGCATAAAATTCTAGATATTTTATTCAGCTTATCATATCCCTATTGGCAAGGTGCGAAGCCTATGGTGGGGACAGCTGAATTGATTGCAGCGCTCGCTGTGGTCAATTTTTTAAAAAAATCATGCTTGATTCAAATGTAAACTTGTGTAAACTATTAGATAAAAATAATAAAAATGGTGCATAATAGTTTTTGTGTGCTTAAATGACAAAATACTGGCAGAAATAGTTACTGCAAATTTTATACATTTCCAACTGCTAGTTGGAAATTAGAAAAAAGGTCAAAATGGATAAATGCAGTTAAAAGAAAAAAGTAAGTAGTCGAATAACGTTCGGGTTTCGAGGTTAGGCGAACTGTCAAATTTGACGTAACAAGAAGAAAAACTTATCGTTTCTTGCGGTGTACCGTTTGTTCCTGCCTTTTCCTGAAGTTTTTTAATGATTGGCGAGTTTTAAAAAGAAAAAGATTATTTTTAATAGACTAAGTAGTATCTGTGTAGTCTCCTGTGATTGTGAATAGAGAAAATGGCTACAAAGCCTTCAAGTAAGTAAAGTATATTCCTATTAGTGTTAAGTATATTGAAAAAGCCCTAGACTCGTAAGTTTAATAAAAAACTATTCATCAATTGAAAATAAATTATTATTTTTAAAAAACCTGTTTAATATGCTACATTTTTAAATATATTTTTTTATTTTTTATACTGACATTTGTAATGTTATTTAACTGTCATTTGCATTGATTGCGCCGTTTAACCTTATTCCCAATAATAAGGTCCGAGTTCGATTCTACAAAACTCCAAGATCTTTTTTTTATTAAAAACACAATTTTTATACTTACTTTCTAAGCTTTAAAATTGTTTTTTTACCATTGATATTGTACTTCACTTTTACAGTGCTGAACAGGTTTATATATTATGTTAATTTACGAAAAATAAATAAATATTATAAGTAATCTTACACCTCTCCCATGGATTGGAAGCATGATTTAATGCAGCCGTCAGATGTCGTTGTCATCGCGCACGGTTTTAATATTAGGGTTTTTCGAGATATTCGCATTTAAATACAAATTTAGAACGGGAAAAACTGCTCATCTCTTAATGTTGTTTTAGTTTCTATGGTTTCAGCGGTTTTTTGAAGTTGCAAATAACCAAATATGCTATAAGTTTAAAAATGACAGTTTTAATATTCTGTAAAAAAAATTGTTTTAATCTTTTTTTGTTTAAGATTTTACCTATTTCTCCGTCATATGATATCTAATTACTTATTAATTATTACTTGGGGTTTTTTTTACTCTACAAACATAAACCCAAAACCATAGAAACGTAAACAATATTAAAAAGATAAGCGGACTTTTCATTCCCAAATTTGTATTTAAATAAAAATATCTCGTAAACAATTGAATATAAGGATATGATATGTCAGATAAAAAATATCTAGAATTTTATGTAGAAAACAAAAATTTAACAAAAAATATAGGGGGTCATTTTAAAAAAATAAACTTTGTCCTTGTACGGGCTTTTTGATACACCTTGTGTACATAACGTTATTCGCAAAATATAGAGCAGCAAAAACCAAAATATTTTTGTATAAAACATTTTTTCCAATTGGAATATTAAAAGCAATAAATAGGGGTCCCACTTCACAGACTTACCCTGTATATATATATATATATATATATATATATATATATATATATATATATATATATATATATATATATATATATATATATATATATATATATATATATATATATATATATATTTGTAATTGGGATTATAACTGCTTTTAAAAAATGCAATTAACAATTGGGTGCCGCATTTAAAAAAATAAAGTTGATGATGGTTTAACGAAAATGAAACGTCGTACGGAAAATCTCTCAACGCTGTTTTGAAGAGCTTAAAAAGTGGCCATAAGAAAGTGTCTTTTGTTTTTTCATATCTCTTTAAATAACGTCAAAAAAAAATAAAAACCAAATCGGCAAATTTCGGTTTTTTCCAGATATCTCCGGAAGTACTCGTAATTTTACAACTTTCTAATAGGCATGTTGTTAGGCACCTAAATGCACAACTTTGCCATAATTTAACCGACTTCGTATCTCTTACGGTTTCCGAAATCCCCATGCATGCACACGAATCTGTGGCACCTGTATATATATATATATATATATATATATATATATATATATATATATATATATATATATATATATATATATATATTATATATTTTTTTTTTTTTTTTTTTTTTTTTTTTTTATATATATGCTATTGTTAAATTAATTAGGTAACAATTTGCAGCAAAAATACCCACAGAACTTTAAAAAATGTAAAAACAACAAAAATATTCTTCATATTTGATCATATTTGATGTACCTTAGTTGAGACGGACCAATTTTGAGTACCAAATTATAATACTTATGTGTTTACACCAGAAAAAAAGTATGACGTTATTTAGACTTTGAACTAAAAATTTGGTCCACCCCGTATAAACAAGGCTAATAATACTGTAGTGGTTACATTATTTAAAAGATACACGATTTTTTAAATTATTTAAATGGTTGCAACCATTTTTTTTCTAATAATACTTTGGGCAGATTTTAAAATAAAAAAATATATCAGACACAAATCTAACCTGTCATTTGGGGCTTTATATCCAGCAAAAAATTCACAATAATTTAATTGTCACATCACAAAACAATGTATAACGAGTTCTGACCATTACGCTAATGTTATTTTGTATAAACTAAATAATTAAACAAATTTTCTACGGCACACTTTTTTTATCTAAAAAGTACGTACACTACTCGTGTAAATTAGCATAGATGCAGGTTAGCAGAGATTAGGTTTTTATTTTACGCAGACCGGAATCGCGCCATCATTTGATGGCCATTGATCCGAAAACAGAACGACGCATACAAATGAGAATAGGATCACAATCATAGCGGTTCTTCCATATAAGTAAACATTTTCACAGTATGTATATACCTATAGCACAGTTTACAGGCCAAATTAAAGCTGTTTTGGTAGCCTAAATTTACCCACCTTTAAAAAAGTTGTGCATGTATACAGGGTGTCCGGGAATGACGATGAAAAATTTTAAGGTACGATTCTACATGAAAAGATATGAAAAAAAGTTTATATTAACATAGGTCCGGAAATGCTTTCAGAGGGATCTACAAGCCCTTGAAGATGGTGTCATAAAAGTGGTTTTTATTTAATTTATTAGTATCTACTTATAATACAGGAATTAACTTCTACGTATAAATTAGAGTGATTGGAGATCACTTTTTGAAAATATCAGGTGACCCATATTGTAACCAGTTGCGTGGGAACAAAGGGGTGGTTAGTTATTTAGGTCATATTTTTTTGGCGAGTGTAATTTCACTATTTTTTATATAAATTATGTTTCTTTGAAAATTTTTACGTAAAAAAGGTTCCCTTGGTATAAAGTCGTATAGTCGACGTTTTACGAGATAAACGGACTTTAATGCTCAGTTTTTTTTGAAAAATAATTTTATTAATAAAAATACCAACAAATCAATAACAAAATAATATACAACGCTGTCCCTAAATTTTTCAATCATTTTCAATGTTATTATACATTTTATAATAAGTGTTGAAAATTTAAAATAGTATTCAAGCATCTTCTTATTTTTATTACATAGCCTGTTTACTGTATTTACGCACTGCAGTCGTGATTTTAAGTCCGTTTATCTCGAAAACCTCCGACTATACGACTTAATACCAAGGGAACCTTTTTTACGTAAAAATGTTCAAAGAAATATAATTTATTTAAAAGATACCAAAAATACACTCGGCGAAAAAAAATATGACTCTAAATAACTAACCACCCCTTTGTTCCTACGCTACTGGTTGCAATATGGGTCACCTGATATTTTTAAAAAGTGACCTCCAATTACTCTTATTTATATTAAAATAAATAAAAACCACATTTATTACACCATCTTCAAGGGCCTGTAGGTCCCTCTGGAAGCATTTTCAGACCTATGTTAATATGAACTTTTTTTCATATCTTTTTATGTAGAATCGTACCTTAAAATTTTTCATCGTCATTTCCGGACACCCTGTATAAAAAACCAAAATATGCACAAGAATGAGCTTTTTCCTGTTTTCTACATGGAAAAACCTAGAAAAATACCGATTTTCCCTTTTAGGGCGAAAATTTTTTATTTAATTGTAATTTACTCGCAATGCGACTTTTGTAAAGAATCGAACAAATGGTTTTTGTAAAACCTTATCGCTGCATTTTTCGCTAAGAAAAGTCGGCTAAAATTACCGCTTTTAAAAAATTTTGACTTGTACTTTTTTAAATTAGAAAGCTGATTTCCCGGAAAATGACTGTCTTAACATGTTATTTAATATGCTGTCCAACGAATGGTTTTTTCAAAATCAAAGATTAAATATTTGATAGTAATTGTACGATTTAATTTTAGTAAACGTAATATTAAACTTTAGTTTTTATTCTACAACTTTTATATTTTTTATTTCTTTATAAATTTGGCGAAGTGTGAAAAACCACGAACCTTGCGCTGAACGCGCTGTCTCGCGAAAATCAAAAACAGCGTAATCCGAACACTATGGTAAACAATAACTTGTCTTAGATATTATTATATTCGATTCGGACATCCTTAGGAAATGCTCAACATTCAATCAACATTGCCCAGCAAGTATTTTTTTAAGTAAAGTAGTTGTAAACAGTTCCTTTACATACAAGAACTTAAAGATGACCACATTCACACAGCGTCGAAATTATATTTTAATTTTCTCGCGAAAAAGCGATTAAACCTGCACCTTTATTGAGAACCGGCGCCGGCAGCGGAGTCTTCATTTTTTGATTCTTCATATTTTACTCTTTATTCACTCTAAAAGTTTGCTAAAAGGAAAAATGGCTATTTCTATAGATATGTTCATGGAAAAAAAAGGAAAAAGCTAACTTTACTACATATGTTGGTTTTTTGATATACCACTTTTTTAAAGTCTTCTTCTTCATGGGAGCCGTCTTGATTCACTACCGGAGGCAGCGCAGCCTCTTGGGCTTTTTGTGCCTAATCTCCCTCTATCTTTTATACTAATCCTCCCATTAGTCTTCTTTCTTCTACAAGTCTGTATAACCCCGAGACTAATGGTTGGTTGATATATTCCTGTGGGCTCATTTTCAGTTGCCAAATAATGCCTGTCTTTTGTGATTCAACGCTTCACATTCGCACTGTATATGGTAGGCTGTTTCTTTCTCCTCGTCGCACATTTTGCAACTTGTGACCCCATTGTATGAGCCTATCTTGTGTCGGTGTACTCTTAGGTTATCATGCCCTGTTAGCAATCCTACAGTTATGCGAAGTCTTTTTCTACTTTGTCTGAGTAGTTCTTCCTTCGTTCTTTTGGATGGGCCCCTTATGAGGCCCTTTCCATGTCTTATTCTACTAAGACTCCCCCAGTATTCCTTGTGTTTGTTTCGGATCCATTCCCCGGTTTGCCCTCGTGCTGTGGTTTTAGTCATTCCAAGGGCAGGTTCTGGTCCAAAATATGGTGTCGATGATCCATGTCTCGCTAGTTCATCCGCTTTTTTGTTGGCTTCTATTCCCGAATATCCTGCTACCCACAGGAGAGTTGCACTGTTCTCCCAGGACTTCCAAATTTTTTTGGCATTTCCATGTCAGCCTGGATGTTACCTTGGGGTTTGCTAGTGCCCCCACTTTTTTAAATTTCTTGCTGTTCAATTTTAGGTGCCAAAAAAAATTCTGTAAACTGTGTTACTATTTGAAACAAAAGTCTTGTTCGAAAAATTCCCTACAAGTTGCAATAGTCCTTTTATTGTTTTTAAGAAACTATTGTTTTTTTTTTTTAAGTATGTTCTTAGTAAAATAAATATATTTTATACAGTGCGGTTAATTAGGTGTGAAACAAATGGATTTTTTTTATTTGTAACTTCTCAGAAAATTTTATTATTTTATATATGATGATGGGTGCATTATTTAAACCTATATTAGCAATAGTTATAGTATTTTTCAAGATATAAAAAAATGACTAGACATATCGATTATCTCCGACTGCAATAAAAATCCTCGAAAGTGATCCTTTATGGCCATGCCAACAGAGGTGAGAATAGTTCAGGTCCGCACTTTACCCTATACGTTTAGATATAACCCGGGGCAAATAGGACATCATGAATACTTATATATTATTCCAGTCAGGTAGAAATACGACCCTGTCCGGTCGGGTGCGATAATTAGGTCAACCTACCCTAATAGTACCATAAAATGCTAATTTCGAGGGTTTTTACTGCACTCAGAAGCAGTCGAGACTTTTAGTCATTTTCTTATATCTTGAAAAATACTATACTTTAATATAAAGCAATATACAAAAAAAGTGAACAAAGGTAACATCTTTTCAAAAAATATAGATAAAATTAGAAAAATTGCTTGAAATCAGAAGTAATTCAGTAATTATTCTAAGTTCTTTAAAAATGCTTCAGGTAGAACAAATATTATCAAACATGCCAAAAATACAATCTACAATCTGTAGTTTAATAGTATAGCTTTTTAGAACTTAGTTGTGAAGTTTTCGTATTAAATTTATTGAAAATGCTTGGTTCAAGAATACTACCGTTAACCCAAAAGGCGAAAATAGTGTTAATTTAAAGTATTTTTATCATATACAAGGATGAATCTTTTATCGAAATACGCCAAATACATAATGTAATAAAGTGAAGTTTTTTCGAAAACGGTTAGGATTAGCGACATGAATGAAGACTACTTAATTTTTAGTCAATAGTTAAAAGTTTGTAAAAAACGTTGTCCAATATACTTGGTGGTTCAACAAAACTTGATTCCACTGGAGCTCTTTGAGAGCCAATATCTTTAAAGAGGAGTCCTTTACAAAAAAAAAAGTTTATATAAAATTGTAGTATTTTTTTACGTGTTTTTTTATATCCGGGGGATTTCCTACATTTTCTAGGTTATCCTGTATATAGTTCTATATCTTACTACTTAATTGTTACTTAAAAAATATATAAAAATTTCTGCAGTTCACCACTAAAAACATATCATCCTTTAAATAGGTGGTAAGATGTTTCACAATTCCTGATTTCAACTAGTCTACTAAATACGTACAGTCGATCAGAAAGTGGAGACATATAACTCCAGAAGAAAGACCTTTTTTTAATATATAATAAAATAGGTCACATTTAATACCAAAACAGAAAATATATTTTTAATTAAAAAAAAAATCTAAAAATATTTGTTATATTGATTTGCTAGATCATAGGCAAATTGACACACTGTTGCACTTTCTTCTATTGTTTTAATGTTAAACTTTTAAATATGTAGATGTAGCAAAATTTACTTAGTATTTTAAAAAAAGATCGAATACCATAAAAACAAACATTAAACTTTAAAACTGCAAAATGCAAGCGTTTTACTGGTTAACCGCACCTTATATTTTAGTACGTATTTTATTTATAAAAGTAACTAAATTAAAATCATACGAGAAAAAAGTCAATATGCAATAATTATATCCCCAAGCAACTAATATACCTTGTCACACTACCCAAAATAGGATTAACAAGTGAAAGAATAATGTTACGTTGTAGTCTAATAAGTTTATTTATTTCTGTCGTTAAAATATCTCACCAGACGTAAAAGCAGAATAGAGAAGTTTTACGGTAAACCTACAATTATCCAAAGATACGAATATTCGGTTCTAAATCCATTTAAAAACCATTTTCAGATTGCCAAATAGCAATTAACTTTAGTAAGCAAGTTTTTTGTTGATTAGCAGAAAACATGAAGTTTACCTACATATGAATTACATACTATTAAACATTCCATTAATTTTTCATGTTTTAAACTAAATAGTTATTTACATATTCAACGACACTCGTTAGCTTAAGGTAAAAAAACAGAATTCAAACTTATTTTATTTTTTTTCCAAAGCTTTTATAAGACCCTTTTAAACTCTCCACTTAAATATTCACTATCCTATTTTATATTACCTTGGCTATTTTCTTCTTTATGTACTGTTTTATATTCATTTTTTTTTTTTTTTATTTTAATTTAACCAAACAGCAGCTCTTCTTTAATCAAGTACTTACCTTTTAAACCCACAAAAAAATATATCTTAAAGCCGACAAAACAAAAATTCAACTTACTATAAAAAATGTTTTATTTGTTTGTGGCCTTTAATAATAATAATCATACTAATAATAATAATAATAATAATAATAATAATAATAATTTTTCTGAGGCGGCTTGAGGATTTTCAATTTTTTTATCTAAAAAGTGAGACCAGATGCTATCGGCCTCAAGGAAAACACTTGGGCAAAGAACATTTTCATTTTGGAACTTGCTAAAAAAGTTATTTTTTTGCAGCGCCCCCAGAGAAAAATCTAGTCCGAAAAGGCCAAATCCTCTATTTGATCGTGATTTTATCGTTAAGTTAATGTTTTTTCACTCAGCAATTTTCTTATGCCAATATTTCAGAAACAGAACTAACCAAAGTATTTTCCTTGACATAAATAGCATCTGGTATATATTTGGTGTGGGTCCCACTCTCACTTTTTAGATAAAAATTTTGAAAATCCTAGAGCAGCCACTAATAATTTTAATAAAGTCGGTTTTGTTACCATCGAAAATTAAATTAATATATTGTTCCGTGACACCCCGTATTAAAACACGGATCCTTATTTTCACCTTTTTATTGCAAAGCAGGTTCACAAACGTTTCTATGGTAACAAAAATTCAACGTACCTTTGTTCTCTTTAAAAGTCAGAAATATACTGGCCTGTGCGGACTTCCTTTGAGCTTTTTATAGTAAATGTGGAAAAGAATGGAAAACTCTGGGAAAGTCTAGAATTAGCTGGAAGAATTCTTTTACTACAGGATGTAAGAAAAGTGTAAAATGAATGTTTTCACCCCCCCAGGATAATCCGTAATGGCCGTCAAAAAAGGGAAAAACTAAGGTAATTTATTTTAAACAAATTATTAGCCTAAATAAAATTATTCTAACCTTCTACATTTCTATTAACTAAACCGATATTTTTAAGGTCCGTAACAATATGTTAAAAACAAGCAACTCAACAGGTCCCGAAGCTTGAATGGAACATACAACTATTTGTGGCATTTACAGTTAAAAATGTCTGCTTTTATTAAGCCAAGATATGGAAGGTAGCTTTTATAACATATTTTTTTTCCTATGCAGCCTGCTCATAAATCTATTTATTTCACTAATAAGTACTTACAGAATAATTGTTTTGTACATTTTTTGACATTTTACTTTTAACAAAGGCTAACTTTATAAATAATTTAGTCCTGGACAAAACTGGGTAGGAATCAAATTCTTTTGGAACCAAATCCAGGAATCGATTCCTTTTTAAGGATCCGAAGACTTTAATCGATTTCTTTTTGGGAGAATCCGATTCCAAAAGGAATCAATTCCTTATATTTCTTATTTGAGACAAATGGTTTATAAATGCCAAATTCCGCCATTATGAATACGCCATTTTAAATTTCCAAATTTTGACCTAAGATTATTAATTTCCAGATTTTGACCTAGCACCCTTAAAAACCCTTATATCCTGAATCTTAGGCAAATAAATTTTATAAATGAAAAAATCCACCATTTTGAATCTCCAAATTTTTACCTAAGATTCTTAATCAGCATCACATTATTTTCGGAAATAAAGATAAAGAGTTTTAAAATATCTGCTTATTGAAATCTTTAAATAAGAAAAAGCACCTAAAATGTGATTTTTAACCAAAATATGTTGTTCTTTGGGTCCAGAGAAACAACATATTAATAAAACATTTTTTTCGAGTGTGGTATCCAAAAACGGGAATAAATTTTACTTGCATTTGATCTTAAAAGTTTTGATTGCTCGATCTTAATAATTTTTTAATATGTTTTCTTAAGCTAACCCTAAGGATTTTTAAATGAGACATTTTATAATAACTATTCAGGGTGTCTAAAAAAAATAAATTTAAAATTTTAATACATTTTTATATTCCGCAAGCGGAAAAATAATTAAACGGTTTTGGTGAAACTTGAAACCAACCTATAAATGGGTTGCTCAAGGTTTCATTCAGAATCACATTAAAAAACCTTATGAAGACATAGGGACCCCTATTTTTTCAATATAGTTCAAAAAAATGTTCCATTTAAGGGTGGTTTCATGTTGATTTCAGAAATAACATATTTAAAAAAGAATATTTACCAAAAACTGATTTGGCTAAGAGTTACAGCACTTAAAAATGAGGCTAAAATTATATTTGGCGGCTGGGGCTCTGTGCTAAAATCTTTGACGCATGATTTATCATCTGGATTATGTAGTATCATTCGCATCGTAGTTACTATTTGTAAGTATTAAAACTAAAGATGATCCGGATTCATGATCCGATAAATAGGAATTGAATCCCTGGATTGCTTAAAAAAAGGAATCGTAATTCGTGTTGGTGATTCGATTCCTTTACGAGGATTCGGATCCATAAATCGATTCTTTTTTTGAAGGATCCGTCCCAGCTCTGGTCCCGGACCTACGGTAATAGTTGTTAAAACGTAGACTTTGCTGTGCTGGCTGAAAAATATTGGGTCTTAAAGGAAAGCAAACAAAGTGTATGTAATATTTTAGGGTTTTCCCTAAAAGTTAGTCGAAGCTGGGGAACCACCCTTAGATTTACACTTTTTTTAACAAACACAGGGAGTCGCTTAACAACAAAAAAAGGTTAGATTCACCATTGTACATAAGACTAACAAGGTACCTTGAAGATTCAAACATTGAATTACCATCGATATTTCCTTTGCAACATGATCTACCACCACCATGGATACTGAAAATGTCCTTAGTGGACAAAACGCTTTTAAGGTATGATAAAGCTGAAGATAATCCAACCATTATTGGAAACACCTTTAATAAAATATTATACGATCATCAACAATATGAGCAGTGTTTTTACGGGTAAGCTTTATGCTATTCATTAAGCTCTAGTTTTCATTAGGAAAAACCAACAAAGCGAAAGATTTTTAATTATTACTGACTCCCTTAGTGCACTCAATAGCTTCCAGAAAATCTACAGTAAAAACTCAATAATAAACATAATTAAAAAACTACTTCATGACCTCGCAGTTGCTGGAAAAGAAGTTAAATTTATATGGGTTCCTTCACATATTGGTATTGTTGGCAATGAGAAAGCAGACAGAGCAGCCCATTGTGCACTCCAAATTTCAGAGGCAAAGGTTGTGCATCGACTGATAGTAATTGACGCTAAACAGTTTATTTAAAACCACATTAGTAGTGCGTGGCAATTAAAGTGGAACCATTCGGCCACTAAACTTCGCAAAAACAGAGACACAGTGCTACCCTGGCCTAATATCCCAGTGCGACGAAGAGAACAAGTGCTTATCTCTTGCTTAAGGATAGGACATACCAAACTAACCATCAGCTATCTTATAACGCGATCAGACCAACCCCAATGCGAACAGTGCAAAACTCCTTTAAGTATACAAGATCTACTTATAGACTGCCCTCGCTATAGTGCGGAAAGACAGGTATGTCAGATATCCCTGGACATTGTAAAAACACTTGGAAAAGACTGACTATAACACCATCATAAGATTCGTAACTACCACTGAACTAATTAGTGAACTTTAATTAGGAATTATAATGAATTAAGTTGCTAAATGTATGTTCAAAACCTAGAATGTCTAATAATGTTTGGATTAATTTAATTTATGTGCGCTAATAACCCTAAGAGGTGGACGCGCTAATTAAATAAATAAATTCTAGGGTTTTAGACTCAACACATTTAAAAATTAAATGTATCATGTTTTATTTAAAATTGGAAACGGGGTTAAAATTATTACTATTTTTTTCTTTTATAAACAAATAAAGTGAAGGAAGCCTAAACTCAATTCTTTTATTTAAATTTATGTTTTTAATCAAATTTGATATTTAACTTTTTCAACTTTCTTTTATTCGTGTTTTTTTTTACTTGTATTACATTTCCTGGTTGATAATTAATTGTTATCAAAAGCATCTACTTTATTAGACTTTTGAAATAAATCTTAGCTTCTATGTTACTAATATAAAATTTTCTGTTAATTTACCTGTTCCTTTTGATGCCATGAGCTAATACATAACAAACTCCAGATAGTATTCCAGCTAACACACTAACTCCTAATCCCGTTGACACTAGAGACACTATATCGGAGGGCATTTTACACTTTATTGTTCCACCGGTAACTATACAAATACCTTGTCCGTAATCACATTTTACTGAAAACGGGATCATATAAGCAGGAAACTGGGACGAGGTAAGCGCGAGTTGTCCTGTAGGTCAAAGAACCATGTCGTGCGATTTATTGATACTGCATTATCTAGATAACACAAGACCAATAAAGATCTAAAGAGAAAATCTTTGCTATTTTGTGTAAATAAGATACGATGTGATTATCTTTAATTATATTCCCATGTTTTTATTTGTTATTTAGCATTTTAAGCAAAATGATTAATTAATTTTATTTTATAAATTTGCTTTAGCTTAAATACCTATTAAAGTCAGGGGTGGATTTACGCAAAGGCTGAGTAGGCTGAAGCCTAGGGCGGCAAATATTATGGGCGGCAAATTTACGATTCATTTTTTAAAAAATGTAATCGTAAATTTTATTGATATTATTAATGATTTTGCAGAAAAAAAGGTTCAAAGAAAAATGTTAGTACAGGGTTTTGCCCATAATTAAATAACACATAGTTCATTTATATTTTGTTTTTATATTATAAAATTTGTTTCTTTTAAAGAATTGTGATTTAATTTTCTGTATATTTACTTTTGTTCAATTTGTTTATTAAATTTTTATAAGAGTTACTAGTGAAGTTTACATTCTTTTAATGATACATTTTTCGTTCTGATATCCAAAAAATATTGACATATTAGGGCGGCAAAAATATATTAGCCTATGGACGGCAAAAAGTTAAATCCGGCCCTGCCTATAGTATGTGCAAATCTTTTAAAATTTAAATCAAATTAAATTTACAAAAATAGCTAGGACCTTTAAAGGCAGTGTATTATATACGTAATTATTAAATACGCTAAAATTATATTATGACGTTGATTTTTAAGATCAGAAAATATGTTAGTCAAAGAGCTCAATTGCATTTTTAGTTTTTATTCTAAACCAACTTAACTTTTGAATGGTCTTTGTTGGCTTTTGAATCGAACAATTTTTTTGGCAGCTAACCTAAAGTGAACATAAACATTAACAAAAGTAAAAAGGATCAATGATATAAATGCAAGTTGCCATGGAGCAACCTGGTGCCATATTGTTTTAACCGAAATGGTTGAAACAATTGCAAGAACTTGTTATTTTTTAATCGGACAAACTTTTTTCTATATTCTTTATTAAAATATAAATAAAAAAGGATCTATGACTTTTCACGATAAAGTTAATACTTCTGCAGATATGAATTTTCAAAGGTTCGAAAAATCTCAAATTTGGGTACTGTTGACCCATTAAAAATATATAAAAAAAGAATAAAACACAAAAAATATTTATTTTTTATTCCTTATACAATATTTAATCCAAATGAAATTTAAAAAAAAATCATTGTGTATACCTGTTTTTTGATTGTTTATGACGCGCGCTCACGAGCAAAATAAAGCTCTAATGACTTTTGTAAAATTCAGTTCAGGAAAAAACTTATAAAAACAAATTGTAGATAATTTATTTATAAATAACATTGCTCTCTTTAACAATTTTATTAAAGTTAATAGTTTTTAAGATAAATGATAAATAATGAATCAGGACACAGAAAGGCCGATACAGTCAGAGAGACGGCGATACTTGTGAGCACGCGTAATGAACAATCAAAAAACAGATATAAACAATTTTTTTTAATCTTAATTAAGGATAATATTAACTATTGTACAAGGAATAAAAAATAAATATTTTTTATATGTCTGGTTTTTTATATATTTTTCATGGGTCAAAAGTACTCAAGTTTGAGACCAAGAGGTTCCCAAACTTATTTTGTCTAACGCCCACTTTGAAAATCAGTTATTTTGTAGCGCCCCCCATTTTTTTGTCACCTTAAAAATCTTAATAACATATTAGTCTCGCCTGGAATTTACTTAAACCTATATTCTAAACGACACTTTTCTTACCAGGGAGAGCACTATTAATGCAACTTACAATATTAAGAGTATCTTTTATTTAAAATTATCAACATTGAGCAATTATAATTCAACTTTACAATATTAAGAATATCGGGGTAGCGGGCGGAGTGGCGGGAGGGCGAGCGAGTGCGATGCGTGCATGCGGCGAAACGTCACGTCTAGAGGTGGAAAGTTTGAATCTTTTTACTGAATCAATTCATTTGATTCATTCACTTGAAAAGATTCGATCGCAACCGATTCACTTTATTATGATGCCGGTCGGACTCGGTCGGTTTTGAATTCCACAAAAAATGTGATAGTTTTCTTAAATAAAGAAATTATTTGCATGTATTTCATTTTGGTATAATTATTATTTTAAAAAACATATTTGGAATAAAACTTTTAAAAATTATAATCAATAAAACCTTCAAATGAACCTCCAAATTAAGTATTTGGTCAAAAGAATAGTTAAAACAAGAAAAAAAGGTCTTTTAATTGCCAAATAGGTATATAGCCAAAACTGATTCGAACCGACAATACGAGTACGCATAAATTGTTTGCCTAATACCCCTCTGGTAATGTGAACAAAATTGAAATATAACAGACCGCTCGCCACTTGTCAGGTCGTAGCACGAAAACGACCGATTTGCCGTCATAAAAGACCGAATTACCGAAACTTCGAGTTTGAGTCCGATTCTGACTTAGTGACCTTATGAACGAAACGAATCAAAACTAGGTTCATTATTCATCGCAGAGCGATCCAGCAAGTGGGTCAAAAACGTTCGTTTTTTTTGAACGAATCGTTCGCGAACGACACACCTCTAGTCACGTCAGTCGCCGGACGGTCGCAAGCCGAGGCTGTGTATTTGGGCACCTGCACTCCAAAAACACGGACCGACGAACGTTGACGGACTAAAATACAGGATTGCACAAATAAATCGTCCAATATTTGTTTACGCCAAACGTGAATTATAATTAAACATTCTAAGTTTAATTTTATTTTTTCTTTAATTTTACTAGATTAGGTACATAAAAAAATACTGCGTTCGGCAAGTGCTCTGCTTGACCGCAACAATATATACATATTTTTAACATGTGTCTTCGGAGGTGGGCACCTCACCTGCGACACTTGAAGACACGAATATATTTCAGTGTTTGATACCTATTACTAAATATCTTAACATATAAATAGCGTTGTGAACGCATTAAAATATTAAATATTTAATATATTTTTAATTTATATTCATACAATAAAATAGGATTAAAATATCAACTAATAAATGGATGTTGTGTAGTGAAAGGTTTTAATTACATTGAATTTTAAAATATCAAGTAGCTGAAGTTACAAATCACCCATCGCCCCCCAAAATCACATCAGCGCCCTCCAATTTTTTCTGGGTCCCTTACCGCCCCCCTCTAGGCCTCCAGCGCCCACAAGGGGGCGTTATCGCCCACTCTGAGAAAGACTGCTTTAAACCTTTAAAAATTCATATCTTTAAAAACATTAACAAAAAATGCCCGGTTGGAAAATACCAACTTCTTGCACTTGTTGGACTTTCGGTTTGAACAATATGGCATCAGGTTGCCCCATGGCAAGTTTTTGGTACTCTGCGCCGATTCCTCCTAGACTAAGTACAGTAGATAACAAATATCCTATGATGCTAAAAGAAAGTAGGTCTTTTATGTCAAATAAAAAACAATACAAGATAGATTCGTAATTTAAAAATATTCTAAGAAAATATTTATAATTTAGTAAAAATCGCTCAAACAAATGTATGTACATGTACAGCTTGTCTCATGCAGTTTTTACCATAATGGAAAAAATTACTGAGAGTCAAAAGAAAATCACTTTGAGTTAATAAACTAAAAATCTATACGGAAAGTATTGAAATACAAGCATATACAGAATAGTGACAAAACGTAAAGTACAATTACCCAAAATAAATACCATTGTTTTACAAGGTACAAAGAAAGTTATTAAAAGAAATTATTGGTCTAATTACAAAACCATAAAAACCTAAAAAAGTATATTTTAATATTTCACTAAATATATATAAATAAAATAAAAATTAGAGCGCTATTTTCCTTGCAGTGAGCGGTAATAAAATATATATATATATATATATATATATATATATATATATATATATATATATATATATATATATATATATATATATATATATATATATATATATATATATATATATATATATATATATATATATATATATATATATATATATATATATATATATATATTTTATATATATTATATATATTATATATATATATATATATATATATATATATATATATATATATATATATATATATATATATATATATATACATATATATATAGTAAAATTCAAAATTTAATATAGCTTTCTTTTTGACGCATTTTATTGTTAACTTGGAAAATTCTGCCCCTAAAATATTTCCTAAAAACACTCGATAAGGTCAAATCGCAATCAAATTTCATGGGGTCAAACTGACCACGGATTCGGATTCAGCGACTCAAAATACATTAAGATATCATGAGCCAGTTTTTCGAAACTTTGTGATTTTTTTTGTGAGGTCGTGTAATTTTGAAATATCTGTTTACCATAACCCGATGGAGCCAAACTTATCACATATTCGTATTCAGCGACCTCAAAAACATACATAGGTATACAATGTTCAAATTTGGTTGCGATTCATTTTGAAGATTTGACCTTGAAATGCCCTTGACCCTGACCTGATAGGGTTAAACTGACCCCGGATTCGGATTCAGCGATCCCAAAAATATAAAATATACCATGATCAAGTAATTCGGACCTTTACCTTTTTATTTTTTGTGGGGCTGTGTAAATTATTTTTTATTTAAATAATGAAATAATTTTTGGCTTTCAGTAAACAATTTGTACAAATTATAAATTACGTCATAAATTTTAAAAAAAGTCCTGTTTTTTTTAAATAATAAATTTAAATTTTTATTATTGTTTAATTTACATTTTTAAGTTAATTTTTGAATCTTGAAAACGGTGGCCGACTAGACTAGTCACATAAAACGTTGATAAGTTTTTTTTTATTTTTAAAGGGTTTTATTGTTCTTTTTTCAGGTGACGGTTCGTAAGAGTCGATCGTTTCTGTGTGTCTATATCCTGGGACCCCTTGGCCGAAGTGCTAGCAAGTAACCCAAAATATACAATGCAATAAATGATGCCGTCACAACACTATATAACATATCGAAAAAAGTATATGTTTATTAAAACATTAAATCTGTTTTAAAGCAATAGATCTTACGTTTCAAGAATAAAATTGGTCTACAGAAAAAAAAATGTTATTTTATTTTTAAAGCGGCGCAAAATCAAAAAAAAAAAAACTTTTTTGAAGATGATAACTTCGCACAGCTAAGAAAACAGCTAGAAAATAATAAAATTGAAAAACGCAAATACTTTTGAACTAAACTTAAGATATCACACTGTATGTGAAAGTATTGTGACATGTATAGAAAATGTATGATACAATATTTAAATTATTATAATATAAAGAAAAGTAATTTCTATTTTAAATGGTATTAATCCATTTCAATATTTATTTTATGTAAATGTGTAATTCCGTCTCTCTCGCTCCTATTTGTTAGCGTAAATTTAATTAGATATTTGTTTTCTAGAAATGTTAATTAAGTGTTTAGTTTTCTAATAGTAACATATTGAAAACTGTAATATAAATATTTAGTGAAATTGTTTAAATTTTTTAAACAGGGTACTGGTTAATACCTTGTTTTATTTATGCAATATCTGTTTGACAGTTCATGTTTAAATATTTTTTAAGATAAACATACCGGGTGGTGCGTCGCCGAGCGGAACATAGGAAATTCCATGTAAATTTTAAGGGGGTCAATTATTAGCTCCCCTGTACATTTTACAGAAAAAATGTAAGATAACTTTTTGAAGAGACCAATCTGACAAGTCCTCGAGCCAAGTTTGAAAAAAAATTAATAAGCGAATCTTGAATTATTCAATTAAATGTAATTGCAAAATTACCAAATTTTCGGTTCAGGTAAAACCAAACAGGCACCAGTAAAATGAATATTGTCCCTGACATGAGGAAAAGTTTGAATAAATCACTTACGGTCGGTATTTGAAAAAAATATGAATTATTCAATCGACGAAAAAGTATCCATAATTAAGTGGCATTATGCGGGAAACAGTTTTAGAGCAGTATCTGCAGTATAGTTTATTTCCACACCAAGCCCATTTTGTCCATTTTAACTATTAAACGTATTGTCAGTAAGTACGAGTCCAAAGGTACCGTAATAAATAATTGTAAATGTTTAACTCAGGATATTGAAAATAGAGCCGAAGAAAGAGAGAACAGAAATCTTAATGTTC